>JADRCH010000205.1:64592-82193 GCA_019843965.1 Rhynchomys soricoides | reverse complement strand
CCACACCACACACACACATACACACACCCCTGACACATAATTTTCTGGTTCTACACTTTCTCTTTCTCTGCTGGCTGCTTGGTGTACTGATGACTACTTGCCCACTTCCCCTTTCCTCAGCTCTGTCCACAGAGAACATTCCCTAGGGGTGGAGCTCTCTATTAAGGTTCCTTCCCAGAAAGTCTCTCTGGGCTTCATTAAGCAGGGCAATACGTGGGGGGACTTTTAAGGATCTAATTCCAGACTCAGTCTTAGGAAAGGGCCTCAGTTCCTGGTGGTTTGTCCCTCTTTCTCTCTCTCTTTCTTTCAGACTGGGTTTCTCTGTGTAGTAGTCCCAGCTGTCCTGGAACTCACTCTGTAGATCAGGCTGGCCTCAATCTTAGAGATTCACTTGTCTCTGCCTTCTGAGGGCTAGGATCAAAGGTGTGCACTACCACCACCACCTGTTGTTGTATTTTACAAATTTAAAACAGGAGCTCACTCAGTTGGTCAGGCTGGTCTTGAACTTGTGATTCTCCTGCTTCAGCCTTTCTGAGTATCTGAGATTACAGATCTTCCTTAGTAGGCCTAGCATGTCATTCAATATATTTTTTATTTTTTTTTTAATTTTTAAATTTTTTTCTCTTCTTTCTTTTCAATATTTTTTAAAGCTTTATTACACACACACACACACACACACACATATTTTTGGTGTCTTCAGACACATCAGAAGAAGGCATTGGATTCCATTACATATGGTTATAAGCATGTGGTTGCTGGGAATTGGACTCAGTACCTTTGGAAGAGCAGTCCGTGCTCTTAACCACTGAGTCATCTCTCCAGCCCTTGTCCTTCAATAGTTAACTTAAAGTCTGGAGTTTAATTCCAACCATATCTATCTATCTATCTATCTATCTATCCATCTATCAGCTCAAAACAATCTTTAATTCTAGTTTCTGAGATCTGATGCCCTTTTCTGGCCCTTGAGGACTGTATGTGGAATACAGACATCCATAAAGGCAAAACACCGATCCACATAAAATTTAAAATAGGGGGTTGGAGAGATGGCTTAGTGGTTAAGAGCACTGACTGCTCTTCCAGAGGTCCTGAGTTCAATTCCCAGCAACCACATGGTGACTCACAACCATCTGTAATGGGTTCCAATGCCCTCTTCTGGCATGCAGGTATAGTTGCAGATAAATCACAAATAAATAAATAAATATTAAAAAGAAAAACAAGCTGGGCAATGGTGGCTCACACCTTTAATTCCAGCACTTGGAAGGCAGAGGCAGGTGCATTTCTGAGTTCCAGGCCAGCCTGGTCTACAGAGTGAGTTCCAGGACAGCCAGGACTATACGGAGAAACTTTGTCTCAGAAACAAACAAACAAACAAACAAAAACAAAAAACAAAAAACCCCCCAAAAACCGAAACCAAAACAACAACAACAAAAAACAAATAAAAATTAAAATAATTTTAAAAAGTATAACCTGGAACTTGATATGAACTCTAGCTAGCATAGAATTAATTCATGATCCTCCTGCCTCAGTCTCCAGAGTGCTGTGATTACAAATGAATGGCATCTTGCTTGGTCCAGTGGGTGCTCAATTAGTGAACAGTGAAATTATCTCTTGCTGCTGTGCATGCAGCGCAAGGAAGCAGGACAGATATGAGCTTGGAAGACAGAAAGGTTAGAAGAAAGGTCTGCTTTTAGTACTCCTGTGTCTCAGTTTCCTGGTCAATAAAATAGCAACAATGTAGTGGTTATGCAGGATTTAAACAAGGCACAAATGGTAGCATAGATCAGCCAGCTCCTGTGACATTCAAACATGGAATAAGTGACATACACGTATTGTATGTATGTGTATATATAGCGCATGCCTTTTTATTTATTTTCATTATTTTTGTGTGCACGGGTGTAGGTGTTTGCAATGTGAATACAGGTTCCCAAGGAAGCTAATGGTGTCAGATCTCCAAGGAGCTGGAGTTACAAGTGGTTTCGAGCTTCCCAACATTCATATTGTGAATTTTACTCTGCTCCTCTATAAGAGCAGCATATGCTCTTAACCGCTGAGTCGTCTTCTCTATCTCGTTATGCCTTTTTTGTTTTGTTTAGTTTTGTTTTTGTTTTTAAAGGCAGGGTCTCATGTAGCCTAGACTGGACTCAAATTTGCAGATCATCCAGCTTCTACCTCCAAGCGATGGGATCAAACCTTCAAAGGAGTGGCGTTTCTCCTCCTGGTGAATAGGCTTACCTCTTCAGAGGCTGCACTCCACAGACTGCCGCTGGTACCCTCTCCCCACGGCACACAAATTGTGGGAAATCAGCTTCTTCCTTAGCTCGTTTACTAGTTAACTCTGTCTGCAAAGTCCCTGGAACCTACTGTCCCGCCACAGGCAGCCCTGCCCCAGGATCCTTGACTCTTTTTCTTGTCCTTATGCTTCCACAAGCTATAGTCCAATCCTCGACGGCGCACAGAACCGGATCCTGTGTTGCCCCAGCCACAGAACCCGGACCCTTTATGTTCCCGCAGAGCACCCACACCCTCAACCTCCTCTAACTGTGACCTCGCGGGAACGCGGTTCTGACCCACTCCCAAGCGATCCCGCAGCGCATCCTTAGGTTACCGGGAAGCGTCAATTCAGTCTTTCCCGGGGCCCCGCCTCCGTTAGCACCGCCCCCGACAGCCTGTCCTCCGAAGCTCCGCCCCCGAGGCCCGGGGTAGGGTGGCGGCTGGCTCTGCTGCCCCGCCGCCCTCTGCCCTGGGCGCTGGGTCGGAGCGGGCCGGGTACGGCGGGACCGGGCGAGCGCGGCGTGCTGGGACTTCGAGGCGAAGATGGCGTCAGGCAGGCGCGCTCCGCGCACCGGGTTGCTGGAACTGCGCTCCGGGGCGGGCTCCGGGGCGGGTGGTGAGCGGTGGCAGCGGGTGTTGCTCACTCTGGCGGAGGACACGCTGACCGTGAGCCCCGCCGACGGCGAGCCCGGCCCGCAGCCCGAGCCCGCGCAGCTCAACGGTGCCGCTGAGCCCGGCGCGGCGCCCCCACAGCTGCCAGAGGCGCTGCTGCTCCAGCGGCGCCGCGTGACGGTGCGCAAGGCCGACGCCGGCGGGCTGGGCATCAGCATCAAGGGTAGGTGCGGGGCACCGAGGGCACGGGGTCGTGTTGTCTGTGCTGCTGCGGAGCGCTCAAGAGTCACGGGGGCTGGCAGCGCATGGAGACTAGGTAACCGAAAACCTTCTGTCTAGGGCGGAACGGTGTCTCCGGGGGAGGAAGGAACAGAGTGAGGGAAGAGCATCAAGGTCGGAAAGGGCTTGGGGAGTTCGGGTGTCTTACAGGGGACTCAGAAGACACAAGTGTGGAAGGATGGTGGCGCACCAAGGACATAGGTGCTTAGTTCTGTTTTGAAGCACAACGGTAGCTATGGGTACCAAGGGCAGGAGGGTCCTCAGGAAGACCGACGGGGGCAGGGGCAGAGCCAAAAGGAAAGGGAATTGAGGCCTGGGACACTGCTAGGACAAGAAGGGGGAAGTCATGAGACACAACCTAGGTGGATGGGTGAAGGCCTGGAGTCTGGGAGCTCAATGTGGGTGCCAGAGATGGGTAGGAGGCACAAGCATGGTAACAGAGAAGGGGCCAGTAAGGACCTAGATATCTTGGTCTCCAGAGGCTGTTTGTCTAGGCTGGGAGTCCTGATGGCTAGGTTTGAGTCTCCTCATCTGCCCATTTGTACATGGACAGGTACACGGAGAGAGTGAACCCAGAGTTGCCATTCCTTCTTGAGAATTCTTAGTTTCCAAGACTTGGTTGACAGGGTCTCATGTATCCCAGGCTGGCCTCATAGTCACTGTAGCAAAGGAGAACACTGACTATTTAATCTTCCTATTTCCACCTCCAGGGTGCTGGGATTACTGGGATTCGCTGCTAAAATAGGTTTATGTTGTGCTGGGGATCAAGCCTGGAGCTTTATATATGCCGAGCAAGCACTTTACCAATTGGTGACTTCCCCAGCTCATTTAGGCTGCCATCGGAGTTCTAGAACTCCGAACTTCCACAGGTCACTTCCAACTCTGAGTCTGTTCTGGTAACCATATGATGAGGATGTTTCTGAGATTAGGGCTTGCCGGCATGTGTGAGAGAAAAGAGTCCGGGAGGGACTCCAAAAGCAGCTAAATGTGGTGCTTAAAATCCATGTTCATACCCAGCTGCTAGGCTCATCATTCCAGTCCCTCTGTCTATCAGACTGAAAGTATCCATGCATTTGCAGGCCTCCTGGGAGGTGGCTGTGTTTATTGATACCTCACTTAGATCCTTTGACCCAGGTTAGGGGATGAGTATGGTGGTGGATGTCACTGTGTGTTAGGTGTTGTGGCCATTACACTTAGTTCATGGTTTATTTCATCTTGACCATCAGTGGTGAAAGGTGAGTTTACTCATCAGTGGTGAGTTTAATCTCCATTTTTGCAGGTGAAGAAACTGAGACTCAGAAGGGAAAGATAAATTCCCCAGGATCAGTCAGTGAATGGCAGAATCAGGATTTAAATCTTATAGAGCCACCCTTTCCCTAAAGACTATCCAGGGAATCACACCCTTCCCAGGCAGCTAACCCCAGGAGTCTAAAGGGGGAATGGAAAAACAGGGAGCAGGCGCCAGCTTTCATCCCAAACTTTATGATAGGCCTAGGAAACAGACCAATTAAAAAAAAATACACTCAGTGTGTCAGAGCAGGAAGGAACGAGAGTTCTATAAAGGTACAGACACAACTCAACTCTGTCCTTCCAGGGGTTGGAAGGACATTTTTATGGGACTTCTGGGAAAGTAACAGTTTCATTCAGTTCTTCCTGGATTGAAGACTGGGCTCCTGTTGCCATGGTAACTTCCCTTCTGGGGTCCAGCTGAGTCCGAGAGGCAGCTGGGTATGGTCATTGCTTCAAATGGTAGTGAAGTCCCTACTTTTAGGTGGGGAGGCTAGATATAAATAGAAACACCTTCTTCTCCTAGGCCTCAAGCCTTGAGCAGTGCCGTGAGCAACTGTCAGGCCTGGAGGGGGCCGGAAGATGGTATTCAAGGGTCTGACTTGAGTCTTTTGGAAACTGTCTTGCTGTGTAGTCTGTACTGTCCTGAAACTTCATATGTGTAAAGGGCTGGTCTTGAATGTGCAGTAATCCTTTATTTTTTTGCCACCCTGGCTGGGGATTACAAGCAAGTACCACCATGCCCAGCCCAGCTGACTATTTTAAAAAGACATTTGGTCTGGGTGTGGTGGCAAATGTCTTTAGTCTTAGCACCCCAGAAGCAGAGGCAGGTAGATCTCTCTGAGTTTCAGAATAGCCTGTTGGACATAGTAAGTTACAGGCCAGTCAGGGCTGCATAGTGAGATCCTGTCTTAAACAAACAAACAAGCAAAAGGCATCTGAGGACTGATGAAATGGCTTAGAAGCAGGAGTTCTCAGCCTTCCTAACACTGCGACCATTTAACACAGTTCCTCGTGTTGGGGTGATCCTCAACCATGAAATTATTTTCATTGCTGCTTTATAACTGCAATCTTGCTACTGCTATGATAATTATGTAAACATCTAATATAAAGGATGTCTAGTATTCAATCCCCATGTAAAGGTTGTTTGACTTGCTCAAAGGGGTAGAGACCCACAGGTTGAGAACCACTGGCTTAGAAGTAAAGGTTCTTGCTGCCAAGACTGATGAGCAATTTGACCCTAGGGCCAGATGGTAGAAGGAGAGAACCAACTCCTACAAGTTGTCCTCTGACCCCCACATGTGTGCTCTAGCACATGTGTACTTGAATACATGCATACAGACACAAAGTAAATAAATACATATTAAGTTTTTAAAGTGGTATTCAAGATTTTAATAGTAAAATAATCTAGTCAAATGTATTACTTTCTTATATCAGAGATGAAATTCAGATATGCTTTTGAAATTTCTAGAACTTAAAGCCTTCCCTTCTAGTGTGAATCCTGGTTAACAAAGCCCATTTAATTAATTAGTTTATTTTTGACATGGCCTTATATATCCCTAGCTGGCCTCAACCCCCCTCCCCCCACTCTATGTCCTAGTGCTGGGATAGCAGGCATTCTGTACCACACCCAGCTCTGGATTCTTGTTTGTTTGTTTTTTCGAGACAGGGTTTCTCTGTGTAGCCCTGGCTGTCCTGGAACTCACTCTGTAGACCAGGCTGGCCTCGAACTCAGAAATCCGCCTGCCTCTGCCTCCCTAGTGCTGGGATTAAAGGCCTGCACCACCACTGCCCAGCCCAGCTCTGGATTCTAAAACTTGATGGTTATAGAAGAGGGTCTTTCAGGCCATAACAATCACTACTCCTCTTAAATCAAGATTGGGGGTTATCAATAAATTCTCATCCTGTAGGAAATTGCTTAAAATATAAAACATTTAAAAAAAAAATCAATAAAGCAATGAACACACAAATCATTTAAAAAAAAGATCCAGAGCCAAACTACAACATTATGGATTCAGAAAATATATTATTAACGTGTCTTGCTTTATTTCCGGGTGGCTCTGCACCCACAGCAATCCATTTCTACCTAAGCCCCCGAATGCTGGGATTATAGTCACAGTTCACTATGCCTTTATTTCTTATTATTTTCTTTTCTTCCCTCTCTCGGCACCGAGTCGGTCTTGCTTGGATAAGTTTCCCAAGTGTTGAAGCCCCTCTTCAAAGTGTTGAGCCCACTTTGCTCTTTGTTTTGTGCCCATGTGCAGGAGGCCGGGAAAACAAGATGCCTATTCTCATTTCCAAGATCTTCAAGGGACTGGCAGCAGACCAGACGGAGGCTCTCTTCGTTGGGGATGCCATCTTATCTGTGAATGGGGAAGATTTGTCCTCTGCCACCCACGATGAAGCAGTACAGGCCCTCAAGAAGACAGGCAAGGAGGTTGTGTTGGAAGGTAAGTACTGGGGTACAGAACCCAGAGGGCTGGGAAGGGCTGTTTTAATTTCTTTCCTCCTTTCCCAAGGCCCCAAGTGGCTCCACTCTGGCCTTAAGGGGATGTGGGCATGAAAATAGAATCAGGACCTGCCTGGGGTCAGTGTGGGCTGCTGGAAGGAGAGCAGGCACAGAGCTGGTTTGTAGTTCTTGTTTCTCACCCATTAGTAGTGTGGTCTTGGACAAATCCCTTCATTTCTATGAACCTTAATTTTCTCTTTTAATGGGGTCATAACTCCTGGCTCTCTGGGTTGTGACCAGGGTGTGCTACCCATTAAGTGCTAAGTCAAAGAAAAGAGTGCGGACCCAGAAAGAAAAACTAAGATTCTTTGCTGAAGGGCCACAGGAGCTTTTAATCCCAGGCATTAAAAGTTCTCTTTTAGCATTCAGGGACCCTCAAATCCTGAGATTTGGTCAGTATGTAGTGTCCTATCACATCCAGTGAAGATCTGCGAAGTGTTTTGAGGAGAACCTTACTTGGGCAGCTCTCTGCAAAGCTGCTCATGTGTGGTCTTGAAGAGTCTCACTTTCTCTGGTTCTCAGTTTTTCCATTGTCCCCCACCCCCAAAAACCTCCTGATGTGGTTATCTGCCTTTTGACACTCTCAGGAGATTTCTGCTTTGCTCAGCCTTTTCCTCCAACTCTACTGTGTCAGCTCCAGCCTGTAGGGGCCTGAGGAATGTATCTTTGGCTGCTTGCCCAGAATAGGAATGGAGAGATGGTGGAGACTGGCGGACGATGCCATGGCTAGCAAAGCTGCTGAGGTCAGTCCCAGACCTCAATCCTGCCAGCTTTCTCCAAAGTGTCTCCAAGATGACACAGATGTAAAGAGGCTTTGGGACTCTGGGTGACTTTTGCCATTTTGTAAAGAGGCTTTGGGGCCCTGGGTGACCTTTGCCACTTTTAAAGGTTAATTTTGATCTTATATGAATGGGTGTTTTTGCCTGCCTGTATGTCTGTGTACTCTGTGTGTGCCTAGTACCTGGGTCTTCTTTTGACCCACTCTTAGCTACCGAGCTATTGCCCCAGACCCTCACCTTTGCCATTCTTGTGGTCCAAGACCTCAACTCCTATTCAGTTTTGTTTTATTTTATATTTTAGGCATAACTAGAATTGATACATTTTATTTATCTCATTATGTATAGTGGTTTTGTTTTGTCTAGTTTGGCTTTGATAGTGTCTCATATAGCTCAGGTTGGCCTTGAATTCCCTATGTAACTGAGGATGACTTTGAACTGCTCTTCCCTCCACCTCCTGAGTGTTGGGATTACAAGTGTGTACCACTGTGCCTAGTGTGTGTGGTGTGTATGTGTGTGTGTGTGTGTGTGTGTGTGTGTATAGTAGCCAATCAGTTATATATATAATACACACACACACGCACACACACACACACACACATACACACCACACATGAGGCAGTGAATACCAGCACTCACAAAGCAGAAGCAGGAAGATTTTTGTGAGATCAAGAATAGCCTGTTCTACATAGAGAGTTCTAGGTCAACTACAGCTACATAGTGAGACCCTTTCTCAAGGAAAATAAAAGAAGCTGGGGTGGGAAGATGGTTCAACAGTTAGGAGCACTTGTTCCTCTTCTAGAGGACTGGGTTTGATTCCTAGCACCCACATGGTGATTCACAATCATCTGAAATTCCAGTTCCAGGCATCCAACACCCTCTTTTGACCTCTTGGGGTAGTAGGCATGCAAGTGGTGCACATGCATATGTTTAGGCAAAATACTCACACATAAAAAATAAAAAGTGAATAAATCTAACAAAAAGAAAATAAAAGGCAGCATTCTACCAGCGAGATATATATCCCCAGCCTCTATCAACGCCTACTTCAACAGCAGAGTCAACAAAGAGCGTCATACATGTTATGGATGGGAGAGAGGCTTTTCCCTTCAGATCTTACTATTTTAATGTTTGTAGCCAGTGATGCAATTTAAAACAAGCGACATTCATCAAAATGTCGCATTTTATTGTATTTTTTAGGGGGTAGGATTAATTTAAGCTTATGGTTTGATGGAATAAAGGAAAAAAATGACAGAAAGATGTCTGAGTTTATGGCAGCAAGAGTACGTATGGGACTGTTCACATCTAGATGGATTACACCGCAGTTGACGTTAAATTAAGTCTCCTTTAGTTTCTGTTGTTTGCAACTCTTTGTTTTTGTTTGTTTTGAGAGAGGATCTCTCTATTTAGCCCTGGCTGTCCCGGAACTCACTATGTAGACTAGGTTGGCTTTGAACTCACAGAGATCTGCCTGCCTCTTGCTCCCAGGTGCTAGGATTAAAGACATGTGCCACGTCATCTGACTTGCTGTTTGAAATCTTAGTGTACAGAGGACACAGTGTTACTGGAGCTATGTTCCCAATCCATATCCTCTCATCTGTAGGTTGAGAACAATTTATTTGTAGCACATATGTCATTCTGAGAAGGATGGGTGATTGGCATTTGATGGGAGGTAGAAGCAGGAGGATCAGAGCTTCAAGGTCATCCTTGGCTAGGCCAGCCTGGGTCTGGTAGGGGAGGGGAGGGGTGGGAGGAGAGAGACATGTCAGTGGCTGCTTGATGCTCTTTTAGAGGACCCAAGTTCAGTTCCCAGCACCAAGATCAGTGGTTCACAACTGCCTATAACTAACTCCAGCTTTAGGGATCCAATACCCTCTTCTGGCCCTCCATGAGCATCCTCACACATGTGGCACATATAGACACAGACATACACAGACACACACAGACACAGACACACACAGACACACACACACACACACACACACAGACAGACACAGACACAGACAGACAGACAGACAGACACTTCTTATTAAAAGAATAATAGCAGCCGGATGTAGTGGTACACACATCTTTACTCTCCGCACTCAGAGATACAGGCAGGTAGTTCCAGATCAGCCAAGGCCTACACAGTGAGACTCTGTTTTAAAAAAACAAACAAAAGAACACTTGAGACATCTCCCACTCCTTCATTTTATGTTTTGGTTATTTGATGTAGTTTCAAGTAGCCCAGGCTACGTTTGAACTCCTGATTTTCCTGCTTTCATCTCTTGAATGTGGACATTACAGGATATACTACCATGCCTGGATTTTTATAAAAAAATTATGTTTATTATTTTTAATGATGTGTATAAGTCTGTATATGGGTTTGCATATGTGTGTGCAGGTGAGCTCTGCTGCATAGGTGTCAGATTCACAGTGAGCTGGAGTTACCATCCCATGAGGGTGCTTGGAACTGAACATGGGTCTTCTGGAAGGGCCTTGTGAGCTCTGAACTGCTGGACCTCAGTCCAACCCCCATGCCTGATTTCTTTTTTTGATTTAAAAATAATTTTTGAGACAGGGTTTCACTATGTAGACCAGGCCGGTCCAGAACTCACAGAGATACATCTGGTTCCGTCTTTCAGGTGCTGGGATTAAAGGAGTACATCATCATATCTGGCTCTCTTTAGTTTTTTTGAGGTAGTCTTACTGTTCAGCCCAGGCTGGTTTTGAATGTACAATCCTCCTGCCCCAGCCTCTTTACTATCAAGATTATATCCATTTTTTATTTTTTTTCCCAAGTCAGGGTTTCTCTGTATAACCCTGGCTGTCCTGGAACTCACTCCGTAGACCAGGCTGGCCCTGACTATCAGGATTATATATCTTGGTTTTTTTTTTTTGTTGTTGTTGTTGTTTGGTTGGTTGGTTTTTTTGGGGGGGGGGGTTCTGTGTGTTAGGGTTTCTCTGTGTAGCCCTGGCTGTCCTGGAACTCACTCCAAAGACCAGGCTGGTCTCGAACTCGGAGATTTATCTGCCTCTTCCTCTTGAGCCCTTGGGTTAAGATGTGTGCCACCACTGCCTGTGGAGGACTATGTGTCTTAATCACTGTGTTCTGCTTTCCAGTTTTCCTTTCTTGTATTCTCATTCTCTTTCCCTCCCTCTCTAGCTCCCTTTAGTGTTGGTGAGTTAGAGGGTGTCCTGGAGCTGAACTTAAAGAGCCGCACATATTAGGTACTTTTCTACCCCAGAGCTCTGTTCCCAGCCTTGAAGTCTTTTTGACCTGGTCCCTAGGCCAGCTGCCTCATGGAAAGGGAGAGTTCTCTTCAAGGTGGCCCAACAGGCTAATATGGAGGGAGGGGTATTGGGTGAGGAATCTGGCTCAAAAGCCTGCACTGCAGGAGTGATTTGAACAGCTTAGAGAACAGGGATGCTGGGTTGTGCTTGTCCCTTGAGGCTTTGAGAAGTTTGTCTGGGTTAGGCACTCAATTTTCCCAAGTAGTAACCAGGACTCTTAGGAGCTTGCTGGAGTCTAGGTTTCCTGAGAGCCAAATCATTGGTCACATTGTTCTGAATTTCCCCAGCCCTAGCCTACTCCTAAGGCTACCTGGAAGACCGTGGAAGGCAGGTCTGTCATTTGGATGTGAAGTTGTCAAGGCAGCTTGGTAGATTTAGAATTCCGAGAATGTCCTGGAAGAACAGGTGTCAGCCAGTGAACTCCAGGTATTTCCCATAAGCCTCCTTCTCTGGCCCAAGCTTGGGGACTCAGCCAGGCCTCAGCTGCCCCAGCCTGCCTCCTAGGACTTTTTTTTCTGCTAAGTCAGGGAGCTGCACAAATCTTCTGAGCCAGTTCTCAGCCACAGGGATGTTTGTGACTAGAGCCTGGGTACAAGCTGGCAGCCAACACGCCTCTGTCTGCTGCTTAGAGAGGCCCATTGTGCATGCAGAGCTCATGCCAGGACTAGCCTGGGCCCTTGGAGACTAGGCCGGGGAGGAGAAGGAGGGATTCCTGCAAGCAAAATGCCCTTCTTTCTTTGGTTCTTTTTCCAATTTGGCTGAACATACTGACAGTGACAGTGAATCTGTCATGCATTGAAAAATAATACTAAGGCACAGTAAAAGCTAATAAAGTAAGTCTTAGTCTAAGTGCCCATTATTCAAAGTGGGAAAGTTACATGTCATACAGAGATCTCCCCTCCCCCACCCTCAGCAGGCAAGGTTTCTCTGTAGCCCTGGCAGCTCTGGACTCAACAGAGCTCTACCTGTCTCTGCCTCCCGAGTGCTGGGAGTAAAGGTGTGTGCCACCATGCTCTACTGGAATATAAAAGATGGCCAGGGTGGAACAAACCTGTAGTCCCAGGTACTCATGCGACTGAAGCGAGAGGATCTGTTGCGCTCAGACATTTAGACATTCCTCCTGGGCGTCACAGTGAGACCCCATCTTAAGAAAAGATAAAGAAGGGATGCTAAATTCATGTGCTTCCTAAGTGCTGCTCTTATTGCTCGTTAAACTTCCTTTTGTGATGGTTAGGGGCTATTTCAGAGACCCACAGCTGGCCAAGGTGCAGAGAGTGAGTGACATTGGTGTGCCCAGCGCCAGATGGACACCTGTAAGATAACCCTATACCTAGGACTAAGAGACACAGAGAAAGGGGTGGTGGTGGTCGAAAGATTGTCAGAGCCCAAGGACTGAGGGAATTGCTATGAGATAGTCTTCTGGACGTGATAGGGACATTGTAACCATGAACTCTCAACAATATGGTTCCCTCACAAGAGCACACCAAAGTTGACATGCCAACACGGACGGGGAAAGGTTCAGAAGGCCTTACCCTTATTGAGGAGCGGTGAGATGGCTTGGTGGCTGAGTGCTTAATGCTCAGAGTTCCATCCTCAGTACCCACATTGGGGTGGCTCACAACTGCCTGTGAACCCAGCTCCAAGGCATTTGACACTTTCTTCTGGCCTTTGTGAGCACCAACACACCTGTGGCATACATCCACACAGACAGATGGAAATAAAAATCAATCAATCAATCTTTTTATTTTAAATAAGAAAACAAAAAGAAGAAAAAGTAAAAGGCTGGGCATGGTGACACATGCTTTTAATCCTAAGCATCCAGGAGGCTGAGGCAGAAGGATTACTATGAGTTTCAGGCGGACCTGAACTATAAGACCCTGAATTAAGCCTGGCAGTGGTGGTGCACGCCTTTAATCCCAGCACTTGGGAGGCAGAGACAGGTGGATTTGTGAGTTCCAGGCCAGCCAGGGCCACACAGAGAAACCCTGTCTCGAAAAACCAAAAAAAAAAAGACCCTGAGTCAAAAAACAAATAAAATGAACAATCCAACAAGCCAAAAGGAACAAAGGAGAATAAAAAGACATAAGTAAACATTAGCACATAATAAATGTTCATGATAAAAGACAGCCTAGAATAATAAGAATTGCTATTATTATTATTATTATTTATTTGTTTTTTATACTAGCAAGTCACTTAAGTTATGCAGCTAAGAAGATTCTGACTACAACTGAACTTATTTCTGTCTGGATACAGAGGCCATGATTGCCCCAGTCTTGGATGATGCTACCTGCCATGTTTTGTTTTTTTGCAAGTGTAAAGAATAATGCACGTAAAGCCAAGGCCAGCCCATTCATTAGGATGAGATAGTGCATTTCAAGCGTCTAGAGTAAAAACTCTTCCCCTCACCCCCTGGTGCTGGGAATCAAACCGAGGGCCTCATGCATGACTGGCAAGTACCGTACCATTGAGCTATACCTCCAACCTGGAAGCTGTCTGGGAACGGAAGCCATTATATACTTCTGAGCCCTACTGCCCCCTCTAGGGCTGGGACTGAGCACTGTACATTTTGAATCTTGAGAGTGTTTGAGGATCAATCAGTGGAGTATGTCTCTGGTCTTTTTTACTTTCCTGCTAATGTTCATGATTGTGATTGTTATTCTTAAATCTTTAAGAAGCTGTCCAGGCTGATTCTGGCTGTGAACTCTGAGCTTTTCTGTTATGGGTTCTTGAAATGCTGAGGCCAGTCAACCTCTGACTCCTCCTCTGGGATAATAGATACCACTGTGTCCCATGTGACTTGGCTGCATGCATTAACAGCTTTAAAGTGGATGTAGCTAATTTGGGGTGACCTATTCAGCTGATCTGAGTGTTCTGTGCCCCTTAGGTGCCAGGGGTACTTCTGTGCCTGGAATAGACATAAATGGAATTCCAGTCTGGGTCTCCCATGAATGCAAAGACCTGTTATTTTGACCATTGTTCTTAAGGAGACTTTTTTTTGGCTGCACACACACAAGTTTGGATCATGTGACTCCTCACAGACAGAACTTGGCATAACCTAAGGCTGGCCTGATCTGCAGAACTCCATTGAAATGCTTGTGGCTGTTGCCAGTGACAAAGTTCAGCAGGTAAAAGGGCTTGTTGCCAAATCTAAGGACTTGAGTTCAATCTCCAGAAGCCACATGCTGGAGGAAGAGATCTGATTCCTGCAAGTTGTTCTCTGACCTCTGCACACGTGTGTTGTTCATATACATAAACACATACAATAAATAAAATTTAGTAAAAGAATTAGGGCTAGGAAGTAGTACAGTGGTAGGGCTCTTACTCCCCAACACCATCGTCTCCCCTAAATGCAACAGAAAAACTGCCTGTGGGTCTTTAGACACAGATTGATGCCCCATTTGTGTGACTGCCTCCTGCTGGTGATGAGAGAAGTAACAATAGAAGTAAAAACAACAAGCAGTGTCTGCTGCTTTTTGAGTTCCCCCGGTGTGCAGGGCATGTCCTCCCTGTGTCATTTCATTGCATTCCCAATGCCACTTGCTTGAATGAGACACACTGTTAATCTCATCATACAAATGAGAACACTGAAACCCAGGTTTCTTGCCTAAGGTCACACTTGGCTGGTCTACGAAGTGAGTTCTAGGCAAGCCAGGGCTACAAAGTGAGACTATTTCTTACAACAAAGAAACAGAAATTGAACCCAGATTTCTCAGAAGCAATCATCGTTTGGAACTTGATCTGTATGTAGACCAGGCTGGCCTCCAACTCAGAGATCTGCCTGCCTCTGCCTCCAGAGTGCTGACATTAAAGGAGTGCATCCCCGGACTCCTCCCATACCCCGACCCCTCTCCCCTAGTGATGTTTTTAAACATTCCCCTGGCAAGACTTGTGACTCTCCTAGGTCTAGTTTATCTATTACAAAGGGATTTTAATCTCTTTCATTGATTGGGTGAAGTTAGGTTATCTTAATTACTTCTCTCCTTGCTGTGATCAAATAATTGATGAAAACCAACCAACCAACCAAACCCCCCCCAAAAAAAATCCCCCCCAAAACAAACCAACCAAACAACAACAACACAAACACACACACACAATTTAAGGAAGGATCTTACAGTCCATTGTGGCACAGAAATCCTGAAGTCCTGGCAGCAAGGGTTTAAGGTCACAGGTCGCAAGTCACAGGTCACTGTACATCTGCAGTCCATAGCAGATAGAGATGAATGCTGCTGTTCAGCTTTCTCTTTACTCATGCACCTCCCTAGCCCTTGGAGTGGCATTTGCCAAGTCTAGGGTGGGTCTTCCCACCTCATTAACCTAATCTAGAAAGTCCCTCACAGATGTGCCCAGAGGCTTATCAGTTTTGACTGTCAAACGTTCACTATCACATTAGGTTAAAGTATGTGTGAGCAGGGCTTGGTGCTTGCTACACAATATCAACAAATGTTCTTTTTGTTGGGAGTGGTGGTGCACACCTTTATTCCAGCACTAGGGAGGCAGATCTCTGTGTGTTTGAGGCCTGCCTAGTCTATATAGTGAATTTCAGGCCAGCCAGTGCTACAGAGTGAGACTTTTTCACAAACACACATCTCTGTTTCTATCTCTGTTACACAAAATTAAATTAAAAGAGTCTAGAACTCTGAATCTAGGATTTCTGAGTTGAAAGAAACCTTATTTATGGATTTTTTTAAAACCTTCATTTCTTTATATATTTTGTGTGTGTACATGCATGCATGTATGTGCCTTCACATCATGGTGCACATGTGGTCAGAGGACAACTTGGAAATCAGTCTAGGCTGTAAGCATCTTTACCTGCTGAATCACCTCCAAGGCTCAATGGTACATTTTGAAAGATAAAGTTGGTACTTTAAAAATTAAAAAGCAAAATATACTCACCAGAATGAAACAATAGGGAGTTAAGGTGGTCACCTCACAGTCAGGGTGAGATACAGCTTAGTGGTGGAGCCCTTGACTAGATACATAGCACCCTCAGTTCCATCACTAAAAAAGAACAAAACAGAAACAATCCCAACACTTGAGAGGTAAAGGCAGGAGAAGGAATGAGTTTGAGGCCAGCCTGGGCTACGTGAGACCATGTTTCAACAACAAGAACAAGACAACCAACAACCCCCTCCCCTTAACAGTGATAACCACTGTTGATGTTTTTACATCAGGGTACTATTTATTTATTTATTTATTCATTCATTATGTATATAGTGTCCTGCCTGCATGTATACCTGCATGCCAGAAGAGGGCACCAGATTCCATTATAGATGGTTGTGAGTGACCACATGATTGCTGGGAATTGAACTCAGGACCTTTGGAAGAGCAGTCAGTACTTTTAACTGCTGAGCCATCTCTCCAGTCCCCAGGGTACTTTTTATGCTTATGCTTATTAATAAGTTAAGGACATATGCAACTCTTTTTGAGATGGGGGGGAAGTCTTCTTATGCAGCCCTGGTTATCCCTATATAGACCATGTGTGGCTGGTTTTACCAATCCTGCTGCCTCAGTCTCCCAAGTATGCTACTCTACCTGGCTTATTCAGTCTATTTTTATACAGTGCTGGGTATCTTGCTATAACTAGCTCATATGCCTTGCAAGTGGGAATATTTAAGAACATTGCTTCTAAGAGATCTGGGCTCAAATTTTATGTCCATTTTATTTGTTTGTTTATTTATTTACTTTTGAGAGAGTCTCACTTTGTAGCCCTGCCTTGCCTGGAACTCACTATGTAGACCAGGCAAGTGTGACCTTAGGCAAGTAATCTCACCTGGGTTTTAGTGTCCCTATTTGAATGATGAGATTCACAGGGTATCTCATTCAAAGGAGTGGCACTGGGAATCCAATGGAAGGACACTGGGAAGGCACAGTGCCTGGCACATTGTGGTTATTTTTGTTTGTTTGTTTTGAGACAGGATTTGTAGCCCTGACTGTCCTGGAACTTACTCTGTAGACCAGCTGCCCTTGAACTCAGAGATCTGCCTGCCTCTGGCTCAGAGCACCAAGACTAAAGGTGGGCACCACCACTGGCTGGCTGGCTTTCTTTCTTTCTTTCTTTCTTTCTTTCTTTCTTTCTTTCTTTCCTTTCTTCCCTTTCTTTGTTTCTTTCATGTAAGTACACTGTAGCTCTCTTCAGATGCTCCAGAAGAGGGCATCAGATCCCATTACAGATGGTTGTGAGCCACCATGCGGTTGGGATTTGAACTCATTACCTCTGGAAGAGCAGTCGGCGCTCTTAACCACTGAGCCATCTCTCCAGGCCCCCCCCCCCATTTCTTAATTTTTAAACTACATTTTTATTTATTTCATGTGCGCGCACGCGCGCGCATGTGTGTGTGATGTTTGTGTGTGTGTGATGTTTATGTGTGTGTGATGTTTGTGTGTGTGTGATGTTTGTGTGTGTGTGATGTTTTTGTGTGTGTGATGTTTGTGTTTGTGTGTGTGATGTTTGTGTGTGTGATGTTTGTGTGTGTGTGATGTTTTTGTGTGTGTGTGATGTTTGTGTGTGTGATGTTTGTGTGTGTGATGTTTGTGTATGTGTGTGATGTTTGTGTGTGTGATGGTTGTGTGTGTGTGAAGTTTTTTTGTGTGTGTGTG
>JADRCH010000205.1:0-64492 GCA_019843965.1 Rhynchomys soricoides | reverse complement strand
GTGTGTGTGTGTGTGTGTGTGTGTGATGTGTGTGTCTGTATCACTGTGCATGAATGGAGGTCAGAGGTTAACTTACGGGAGTCAGTTTTCTCCTTCCGACATGTGGGCCCAAAGTATTGTACTCAGATATTAGGCTTAAATGCAAGCACTATTGTCTGCTGAACCATCTCATGGGCCCTCTGTCATCCTCTTCTGGTTTGTAATTGCCTGTAACTTCCTGAGCGTGATTACAGACAAGCTCTACCTTGCTTAGCTCCTTCATTCATCTAGCAAATATTTACTGAGTTCTTTCTGGTCCAGGACTGGATGCAGACACCAGGGCAGAATGGTGTCGGACAGTTAGGGAGCTCACATCTTGTTCTGTGCTGTTAATGTTCATCATGGACACACATGTTGTCCATGGGCTCTTGCATCCTATACAACCCTGGTGTGCTTTTTTTATGATCCTGTGGATACAGGTTTGGGGTGTGGTTCCTGGGAGAGCTACAGTTAAAAGAAAGGGTTGGATGCCTTCAGAGCCTTACTAAATGTGGCTTCCCTTCCACATCTCTAGTACAGGTGAAGTAAAATAAAATTGTATTCTTCAAAGTAGTGTGGGGTATCTGCTGGTCAGCCGGCATGCAGGGGTCCAGAAACTCTTTCTAGTCCAGCTTTGCTAAACTAGCAGGTTCTTAAAGGTTACCCTCACAGGACTATTGGTATCTCAGGTCTTCTCTATTCTATCAATGTAAGGTCAGGGAATTTTCATCCTCACAGGGCCTTGTTGAGAGAACTAGCATATTAGTGCTCGTTAAATAGTAAAAGTGACAGGCTCAGGAAGACCTTGAGAGATACCGAGGCTAGAGACCCAGTGACAGGGACTCATATACTTGTCTTGTGTCACCACTCAGGCCATCCACTTATTGTTATGCTGAGAACAGCAGCAGAATCATAGCCATACCTCCATGGGAGACCTATTCTGTGGTAGACAGGCGAGCAGTGGCTTTGTCATCCTGCAGGGCAGTTGCATATTAGTCTCCCTGTAAAAATGAGGAACTAAGGGCCAAAGAGATGGATCTGAAGGTACAGGCATCTGCTGTCAGGCCCGAAGATTGGGGACCCACGTGTTGGAAGGGGAGAACCAATTCCTACAAGTTGTCCCCTGACCTCCACATGTGCACTACGGCATACACAGCGTGCATACATGTATGTTACTGCACACTCAATAAAAATGAAATAATTTAAAAAATTGGGAAAAAATAGGTGTTGGAGAGATGTGTTAAGAGTTAAGAATGTACAGCCAGGGCTATACGGAGAAACCTTGTCTCGAAAAACCAAAAAAAAAAAAAAAAGAGTTAAGAATGTAGAGGACCTGGAATTGGTTGCCAGCACCTACCCTGGCAGCTCCCATTGCCTGTACCTCCAGTTCTAAAGAGGCCCAATGGTTCTAGCTTCTGAGAACACCTGCATTCTGATGCACATACCTCTCACCCCATTCCTAAAAATAATAAAAATAAAAATTAAAGTCATAGAAAATTTATGTGTGTGTTTTGCTTGCATGTCTGTAAGTGCCCTTCATGGCTACCCTCCGAGGCCAGAAGAGGGTGTGGGATTCCCTAGTGTTGGAATTACTGAAGGTTGTGAACTGCTGTGTGGGTGCTGAGAACTGAACCTGGGTCCTCTGCAAGAGCAGCAAGTGTTCTTAACCACTGAGCCATCTCTCTACCCCTAATAGAAATCAATCCTTTTGCCAGGCAGTGGTGGTGCATGCCTTTAGTCCTGGTACTCAGAAGGCAGAGGAAGGAGGATTTCTCAGTTCTAGGCTAGCGTGGTCTACAGAGTGAGTTCCAGGACAGCCAGGCCTCCACAGAGAAAGCCTGTCTAAAAAATAAAATAAAAAAAAAAGTTAAATTAAAATTCTATTTGTTTTTTAAAATGAGGAACTGAGTATGGGAGCACATGGCTGGTACCTCAGCATTCGAGAGGCTAAAGATACTAATTCACAGCCCAGCATGAACCATGTATAATGATACTCTGCCTTAAAAGACCAGAGGAGTGAACAGTTGTGCACACATGTAATTCCAGCACTTGGGAGTTAGAGACAAGAGGATGAAGGGTTCAAGGTCATCCTCAGCTATGTAATGCACTTGAGGTCAGCTTCCGTCACACGAGAACTTATTCACAAAAGAAAGAAGGAAAGAAAGAAAGAAAGAAAGAAAGAAAGAAAGGTCCAGGAAAAAAAAGTACATCAAATCTCACAGAGGTTGTGTCATAGAATAATGACATTAAACCAAGCCACCAGAGACCACATTTATGTCCTTGTTCCAGCCCCACAAATTCTAGGCCTTTCAATACCCTTTCTTTTGACAAATGCCTCCCTCCCCCACTTCCTGTACACTCCCTATCATCTTTCCTTTCTTCTTGCCCCAGGGTCTTAAGTGTGTTAGGCAACCACTTTACCAATGAGCAAGGTCATCTGCCGTATCAGTAAACAAATTTCTTCGTCATTGTTCAATACTAGGGATTCCCATGTAGCCTATATAGTCTTTAAAAAATAAGACATTTATTTTTATTCTGTGTCTATGAGTACTTTGTCTGCATGTATGTATGTGTACTGTGTGTGTGTGTGGTACCCCCAGAGGGCGGGTGCAGCCCTAAGAACTAGAGTTAAGCACAGTTGTGAGCCATCATGTTGGTGCTGGAACCAAACTGGGTTTTCCTCCAGAACAGCAAGTGCTCTTAACTGCTGAGCCCATCTCTCCAGCCCATATATGGTTCTTTTTTTTTTTTTTAAAGATTGATTTATTTATTTTATGTATATGAGAGTACACTGTAGCTGTACAGATGGTTGTGAGCCATCATATGGCTGCTGGGAGTTGAATTCAGGACCTCTGTCCGCTCTGGCCCTGCTCCCTCTCTGTATATGGTTCTTGATCTTGTTCTTCATGCCTCCGCCACCAGTGCTGGGATTACCGGCAAGCATCACCACAGTTAGCCTGTGTTATTTTCCTGATACTTAGTATAGCTCAAGTGCTATAGTAGAAGCTGGGTGTGGCCCGGCAATTGAGAATGGGTTCTTCTGTTCATAGTATTGACATTTGGGTTAGAGCAGAGAGGCCTTAGATTAGTAAAAAGATGAATTCATGGTTTGATTTCTACAGGGGAAGTGAACACCCACTCTGGACAGACAGGGAACAGCTTGAGCCTAGCCAACAGATTTCTAAGATTCTAGGCCAGGACATTCAGTCACAGACATTTCCTGAGCCCTGAGATGTATTCTGGAAATTTCTGCATTGAGCCAAAACAATGTGACTCCTCTCAGCAAGACACATGAGACCCCGTGCTCCTCAGTTAAATTGGGCAGAGGTATGGCCTTGCTCCCTTGGGGAATCTAGTGGAATGCCTCAAGTGGAATCTCCTCCTGCGTCATGGAGCTAGGGCTCGCCTCTGGCTTTTCCCTGGCTTCCTTCATTAGCCTCAGTGTCCTGTGTAAGCTTTACCAGGCTGCTGGACCAGAGACTTGGCTGGGGAGAATGTGGACTCTGGCTGGGGCTACCCTTGTAGATTCCAAACTCTTGGCCACTGGCCATGGTCATGCCCTCAGTTCTGGAGACCAGAGTCTGTAGGCAGTCCCACCCTATCTGCTCCAGTGAGTCAAGCAGAAATGGGGGTGGGGCAGCTTTGCAACTAGGCTATTTATGGCCAAACTCTGGGGCCCCCAGGTCTCCACCCTCATTCAGGGAGAGGTCACTTGGTCTGTGAAATCCAAGCCCTGTGTCTGGCACCAGTTAGCTAGAGCACTCCTCATTTATAGTACATTCCTGTGGGAATGGAGAAAGATGACCTGGTTCTGGGGCAGCTGGATGAAGCAGTGTCTTTGGCTTCAGAGTTGACAAATGTTCATTTGCTGAGCATGTAGCATATGAGAAGCCTGCTGGGCTCTAAGGACACAGATGAGTCTCCTGAAGCTTTTGACCTTACAGTGTTCTCTCTTGGTGGGGACACTGACCTCAGGGCCCTGGAGCTGGGTTCCCAGGACCCATGTAAAGCAGCTCACACCCACCTGTAACTTCATCTCCAGGGGATCTAACACCTCTGGCTTCCAGGCATTAGACAGGTGCAAGGAGGCAGCTGTCTTTCTGCTTGTCTTCTATCTATCTATCTATCTTTGTTCTTATTTTTTTTTTTTTTTGAGACAGGGTTTCTCCGTGTGGCCTTGGCTGTCCTGGATCTCACTCTGTAGACCAGGCTGGCCTCGAACTCAGAAATCTGCCTGCCTCTGCCTCCCGAGTGCTGGGATTAAAGGCGTGCGCCACCACTGCCTGGCATCCTGTCTTTCTGCTTTGTACTTTGTGACCTAAGGATTGATTTGGGCTATGGCACTCATCTGAAGGCTGTAAGGGGAAGCTAAGAGTAAGACCTAAATTCTAGTGCCACACATACCCCGGAACTACTTTCCTTAGCTTTTTTTCCATCTGTTTCAGTCATTTGAGATGGGTGGTGGTGGTGGTGGTGCTTATTCTTTAGCCCAGGCTAGCCTAGAACTCTTGGTAATCTAACTGGCTTAAACTCTCCCAAGTGCTAGGATTATAAGTATGAGCCACAATGCTTTCTCAAGATTGGTCTCTCTGTTTCCCTGTCTCTGTCTCTGTGTGGAATAGACCAGACTGACCTCAGACTCCCCGTGTAGTCAAGGATAACCCTGAATTTCTCATGCGTGGCCATGCTCAAGCTTTTGCTTCTGTTTGAGAGAGGTTTCAAGCACTCTGGTTTGAATCGCTTTATAGCTGAATACAATCTTACCCTTCTGATCCTCCTGTATCCACCTCCCAGTATAGGCCCTCTGAGTAGAGGCCCGAGTAGCTTTTTGTCTCAAATGTCCTTTCTTGTCCTAGCATAGCTGGTAGGGTGGGGTCACAGGTCAGAGCAGGGCTTTGTGGGTCAGTTGGACCGAGAAATAGATCTAGGTTGATGTTCTAGAGCTGTTCTGTCCATTGTAGCTGCCATTAGCTCTCTCTATTTGAATTTACTTACAACTGATTAGTATTTTTATTTACATTTACTATTTATTGGTAGGCAGGAATGGGGCATGTCACAGCATTTGTGTGGAGATTGGAGGGTAACTTTTAGGAGTTGGTTCTCTCCTTCCGCAATGTGGGTTCTGGGAATCGAACTCAGGTCGTTGGTTCCTGCTGAGCCATCTTGCTGGCCTTGTTTTTTTTTTTTGACAATGTTTCATGTAGCCCATATTGGCTCTGAACTATTTTTAAAACTAATTTATTTATTTACGTTTTGTGCATTGGTGTTTTGCCTATATGTAGTATGTGTGAAGGTGTCAGATCTTGGAGTTGCAGACAGCTATGAGCTCTCAGATAGGTGCTGGCAAATACCTGGGACCCCTGGAAGAGCAGCCAGTACTCTTAACCACTGAGCCATCTCTCTAGCCCCTTAAAATTAATTTTAATTGAAATTAAATTAAAAATGTTAAATTCTGGGCTGGTGAGATGGCTCAGCGGTTAAGAGCACTGTCTGCTCTTCCAGAGGTCCTGAGTTCAATTCTCAGCAACCTCATGATGGTTCACAACCACCTATAAGAGGATCAAGTGCCCTCTTCTGGACTGCAGATGTAGATGCAGCAGAACACTCATACATTAAATAAATAAAATTTAAAAAATTTGCTGGGCAGTGGTGGCGCACGCCTTTGATCCCAGCACTCGGGAGGCAGAGGCAGGCGGATTTCTGAGTTTGAGGCCAGCCTGGTCTACAGAGTGATTTCCAGGACAGCCAGGGCTACACAGAGAAACCCTGTCTGGAACTCCCCCCCCCCCAAAAAAAATTTTTTTAAAAAATTTTAAAAAAGTTCTGTTTAGGGGCTGGGGAGATGGCTCAGTGGTTAGCAGCACTCGCTGTTTTAGTAGGGGCTGGGGTCGGGCCCCAGCACTCACACCAGATGGGTCCTGTAATACTCCCTGTCACACCAGCTCAGGGGATCTGACCACCTCTTCTGGTGTGTGCCATCTGCGTCCATGGGGTGTGCATTCACATAAACTAAATAAACCAATCTTTTAAACAATTCTGTTGGTTCATACTGGTCTTATTTCATAGGCTCATTGCTATGTGTGGCCACTGGTGACCCTATTGTACAGAGCCCTGCTCAGTGATGTTGGGGAGACCTGCCAGGGTCCCCTGGGAATGTATATTGCTTAAGCCACTAACTGCCCATGTAAGAAACAGACCCATAAACTATTGTGCCTTAAAGGTAATACAGTTGGCTGGACATGATCATATATGCCTCAACTCCAATGTTGGGGGTGGGGGGTAAGCCTGGGCTACTTACTGAGTTCTAAGTCAGCCTGGGCCAATTCTAAGACACCTTGTTTCAAAAAGGCCATCAACAGGACTGTACAGAAGACTCAGTGGTTAAGAGCTTTATTGTTCTTGCAGAGAATCTGGGTTTTATTCCCAGCACCCACATGGCACTCAGTGCCTCCCTGTGACCTCTGAGACACCAGGGACACATGTGGTGTATCAACATAACTCAAGCAGAGCTTTGGACACATAAAATAAATAAACAAATAAAGCTAAACAGGCCAAAATTAAAAAGGCCAATGATGTAATAGAGGTTCCTCTCCTTTTCTCTTTTCTTCCCTCCCTCCCTCCATTCCTCTCTCCCCTCCCTCCCTCCATTCCTCTCTTCCCTCCCTCCCTCCATTCCTCTCTCCCCTCCCTCCATTCTTCCTTTCCTTTCTTCCTCCTTTCCATCTTTCTCTTTTTTATCTTTCTGTTTTTTATTTTATCATCTATATCTATATCTATTTGGTTTTTTGAGACAGGGTTTCTCTGTAGCCCTGGCTGTCCTGGAACTCACTCTGTAGACTAGGCTGGCCTCAAATTATCTTATATTTTTAGCAGAGTATTACTCTGTAGCCCAGGCTGGCCTGTAACTTACTCTATAGCATCCAGTTCTTGGCAATCCTCCTGCCCCAGGTGCTGGGATTACAGATGTGAACCATGGTGCTCAACTCTCACTCTCTCTCCATCTCTTCCCCCCTCTTTTCTTCCTTCCTTCTTTATTTTTTGTGGTACCAAGGATTGAACTCAGGGATTTGAACATGCAAGGCAAGTATTCCGCTGGAGTCGCGCGCCTCCCTCTGTAATTCTCCTCCCTCCCCTCCCCCTCTCCCTCTGCTCCCTTTTTTGGTGCTGGAGATGGAACCCAGTACCTGTGTATGCTAGGCAATCTGTCTTCCCAGCCTGATTATTTTTTTTTCTGTGAAATGGGCTCATGTGGCCCAGACTAGTCTCAAGTTCCTGATTTCCCTTTTTCTGTCTCTCAAATGCTTGGTTTACAGTCATGTGATACACATCTGACCTATTTATTTATTTTTTTAAAATTTGAAGCAGGGTCTGGCCAAATCACCCAGGCTGGCCTCAAACTTGTGATGCTTCTCCCTCAGCTGTCTGTCCAGCTAGGATTACAGGCAGCTGGTATCACCATATTTGGTAGATGTTTTGCTACAAAAAGTTATTTAAAACTTTTAAATATTTGTGTTTGCATGCATGTTGTGCTCAATGACCCAAATGTTTTGTTTAGGTAATTAAAAAGGCCAACAATGTAGACTGCACTATCTAATTTTAAAATTATTTTTATTTTCTGTTTTGGGGTATTTTGCTTGCATATATGTCTGGTATCATGTGCATGAATGACCCACTGAGGTCTGAAGAAGCCATTGGATCCTTTGGAACTGGAGTTAGAGACAGTTGTGAGCTGCCATGCTGGTGCAGGGAATAGAACCTGGGTCCTCTGGAAGAACAGCAAGTACCCTTATAGGCTAGGCCTTCTTTCCAGCCTCCTGCTATTTCTACTTTAATTGGATCTCCTTAGAGTATAGCTCACACCCTCATACTGTAGATGATACCCTATCAGTCTGGCTTCTGGGCAGTGAAAGGGAAACAGAGGGGAAAGGAAAGGACACCCCTTTTCCTTAGCAGTCATAGCCTACTATTTGCAGACATTCTTCTGTCATGCTATTCGCCAGAATTATTAACATGGCTATTTATAAATGCAAAGGATCCTGGGAAATGAAGTCTTTAAGTGGCTATTAATATATTGGAGGATAATAATGAACACTACCATAGAACAATCTCATCCAGCTTCTTCTGGCTGATAAGCAGTGTGAAGAGGTAGAAGCAAGTGCCAGGACAGTGGCTAGCAGCCACACATCCTGATCGCCATCTTGGTGCTCTGAGCCTGTTTTGCTGTAGCTACTGTTCTCTGTTCTCTCTCTCCCATCCCCGCTTCTTTCCCCTTCATCCCTCTCTCTCTCCTCTTCTTGCCCCTCCATTTCTCTGTTTTCCTTTCCTTCTCCTGCCCTCTCTTACCTTACTCTGTATGCCACCATTGCCTCTGAGGTCTGTTTTTTTTTTTTTTTTTTTTTTAAAGGCTACCCGAAGACCCCAAACTTTTTGATTCTTTGCTTAGAACTTGTTTACTTGGCCACACCTTGCTGCAAAGAAAGCTGGGAAGTGTAGTCTTCATTCTATGTAGTCACTTTTCCATGCACCAGGTTAAATGAGTAGCGGGGTACTTGCATGTGTCTAATATTTTCTACCCCTCTGTCATGCCAAAGGCTTTAGGTTAGAAACATATAATAGAAGTCATTAAGCTTTTAATTAGCTAATGACAATTGTGATTTGTGCTACATGGAGTTCATGCCACAGTGGTAACAGGTGACCTCTCTCCTGACCAGTTAAGTACATGAAGGAGGTTTCACCGTATTTCAAGAATTCTGCTGGCGGGACCTCTGTTGGTTGGGACTCACCTCCTGCCTCACCTCTTCAGCGGCAGCCTTCTTCTCCTGGCCCCCAAGCCCGGAACCTCAGTGAGGCCAAACACATATCTTTGAAGATGGCGTATGTCTCAAGGAGGTGCACCCCTACTGACCCGGAGCCCAGGTGAGGCTGGAATGGGGGGAGCCTCTAATAATACAAACAAGTGATTAACGTGATACCAGCATCCATGCTGGCAGTAGCAGGTACTTAACAACTGGACCACATGGATGCAATGAGTGATTTTATGGGGTGATGGCATTGCTTGTTTTTCCCTCCTCTTTCTCCTCCTTTTTGAGACAGGGTTTCTCTGTGTGTCCTTGGCTGTCCTAGAACTCCTTCTATAGACCAGGCTGACCTTGACCTTAGAAGATCCACCTGCCTCCCAAGTGCTGGGATTAAAGGCGTGTTTCATCACTGCCTGGTTACTTGGTCTAGGGAGTAGCCCTGGCTTCTCTTTGATAATTATTTTTTAAAGGAAGGGTCTCTAGTAGATGAAGGTATTCTCAGTTTTGCTGCATAGCCTAGGAAGACCCTGAATTTCTGATCCTTCCGCTTTTACTTAGCAAGTGATGGGATCAAGGGCATGCAACACCACATTTTGAATTTTATACTTCTGCTGGGAGAAGGTAGACTGTCTGTGTAGGGAGGGTTGGATTTGGTGGAGCCTGTCTTTGGAGATTATCATCTAGGAAAGGTTTACCTTTCATGTCCAGAGACTTCTCTGGATACTTCGTTGGTTAGAATTGGGTCACATGATAAGCATAGCTGCAAGGGAAGCCATGAATTCAAGTAACTTTGCTTTCAGCAGTAGAGGAAGACAGGGGTAAAGGTGGATAGCCTAGGTGTTGAGAGCCAGTCTCCTTTTTTCTGTTCTACTCCATGCAATACAGAAATCCAAAGGGAGTGAATTTTTAACCCAAAACATTTTGGAAACCCTTTCCAGCACCACTGTTGCTACCCTCTGGAACTCTCCCATCATACTTACTGGCATGGCCTTTCTTTCTCTTCTCTCTACTCACTTTCTCTCTTTTCTCAACTTTTTTTCTTTTTGAGACAGGGTTTCATATAGTCTAGGTAGTTCAGTTTTAATTTTTTTATTGCATATTATTTATTTTGTCTTGTCCTCTCTCTTCCTCCCCCCACCCCCTGTATGTGTGTGTGTGCACATGTGTGCACAAGCACATGTGGTGATCAGAGGACAACTTTTAGGCATTAGTTCTCTTCTACCATGTGGGTCTCAGGAATCAGAAATTGTTAGACTTGGCTGCATGTGCCTTTACCCACTGAGTCATCTTGACTGCCCTAGTGATAATTTTGAATGTTGGATCCTTCTGCTTCAGCCTCCCAAGTGCTAACATGCTGACATTGCAGATGTGAACCACTAGACCTATTTTTTTGGGGGGGAATGTTTTAGTCAGGGTTTCTATTCTTGCACAAACATCATGACCAAGATGCAAGTTGGGGAGGAAAGGGTTTATTCAGCTTACACTTTCCACATTGCTGTTCATCATGGAAGGAAGTCAGGACTGGAACTCAAGCAGGTCAAGGAGCAGGAGCTGATGCAGAGGCCATGGAGGGATGTTTCTTATGCTTGCTTCTGGCTTGCTCAGCCTGCTTTCTTATAGAACCCAAGACTACCAACCCACAGATGGTACCACTCATAATGGGCCCTCCTCCTTGATCACTAATTGAGAAAATGCATTACCGCTGGATCTCATGGAGGCATTTCCCTAACTGAAACTCCTTTCTCTGTGATAATTCCAGCTTGTGTAAAGTTGACACACAAAACCAGCCAGTACAATTGGCCCCTTGTCAACTTGACACACAAACACGTCACCATTAAACCTCAACCCTTACTTTCTTATTTATCCCCAAGATCTAAATAACTTTAAAAGTCCCACGGTCTTTGCAAATTCTTACATATCAAAATTTTAATCCCTTTAAAAATATCCAATCTTGCCAGGCAGTGGTGGTGCACGCCTTTAATCCCAGTACTTGGGAGGCAGAGGCAGGCGGATTTCTGAGTTCGAGGCCAGCCTGGTCTACAGAGTGAGTTCCAGGACAGCCAGGGCTATATACAGAGAAACCCTGTCTCGAACCCCCCCCCCCCCAATCCAATCTTTTAGAATTCAAAGTCTTTTTACCATTAGAAGTCTCTTAACTGAGGGCTCCACTAAAATACCTTCTTCCTTCAGGAGGGAAAATATATCAAGGCACAGTCACAATCAAAAGCAAAACCAAACTCCAACCATCCATGTCTGGGATCTACTCATGATCTTCTGGATTATTCCAAGGGCTTGAGTCACTTTTCCATCCCTGCCCTTTGTAGCACACACCTTGTCTTCTAGCCTCCAGATGCCTGTAGTCCACTGCTGCTGCTGTTCTTGGTGGTCATTTTATGGTACTGGTATTGCCAAAACACTGCTGTCTTCTGCTGCAACTAGGCTTTACCATGGTGCCAAGCCTCACATCCTTTGCATGACCCCTTCAGTCCTGGGCAATCAATTGCAGCTGAGGCTGCACCTTCATCAATGGCCTTCCGAGGCTTCCAACAGTGCCCAGGCCTCAACTGCTCTTCATGACTCCTCCTTCATGCCTTTAAAACCAGTACCACCTGGGTGACTCTTACACATTACCAAGTCCAGCCACTGCACAAGGTACAACCCTGGCTATCTCTGGAACGAAGCCTCTGTGCTCTCAGGAAACACTTCTCAGAAGATTTCACCTCATTGATGCTGGTCTCTTCCCAATCACCACCAGTTTCCCAGCTCCAGCTCACCAGCATCAATAGTCTCAGTAATGCAGTGGTTTTGCTTTAGTAGTTCTGGTATCTTGTTAATCACAGGTGACCCTTCAGCCCCAGCTAACCAAAACCAAAGAATCTTTACAGTCAAAATAGCAATGGCCCTGATAAGAGTCTTAATCTTCCCTCTGAAATTTCACAAGCCAGGCCTCCATCTTCTGCACTGTTCTCAACATTATCTTCCAAGCTCCTATACAACATCCCACAGAGCTCTTAACACCAAATAGCTCTTCTAGCCCAAAGTTCCAAAGTCCTTCCACAGTCCTCCCCAAAACATGGTCAGGTTGTTACAGGAATACCCCACTACGCTGGTACCAATTTGTCTTAGTCAGGGTTTCTATTCTTGCACAAACATTATGACCAAGATACAAGTTGGGGAGGAAAGGGTTTATTCAACTTACATCTCCATGCTGCTGTTCATCACGAAAGGAAGTCAGGACTAGAACTCAAGCAGGTCAAGGAGCAGGAGCTGATGCAGAGGCCATGGAGGGATGTTTCTTACTGACTTGCTTGCTTCTGGCTTGCTCAGCCTGCTTTCTTATAGAACCCAAGACTACCAGCCCACAGATGGTACCACTCATAAGGGGCCTTCCCCCCTTGATCACTAATTGAGAAAATGCCTTACAGCTGGATCTCTTGGAGGCATTTCCTCAACTGAAGCTCCTTTCTCTGTGATAAGTTCAGCTGTGTCAAGTTGACACACAAAACCAGCCAGTACAGGGGGTAAGATGGGGGTAGAGTCTCTTTAGTGTGTTCTTGCCTGCTTTAACCTAATAGTGCTTTGATTACTTGGTACTTGTATACCACTTGGTTTATATCTTTATTATAAGTAAACTTTGTATCTTAAGATTTTAAATATATTTCCCCTGTTAGTAGATAAATTAGATTCTAGGCAACAGGGATGACTGGAAAGCTATCTCAGCAGGAACCTTTCATAGAAACCAAGAGGAAAGGCCTCTATACACATGTGACCCCTAGCACATATTTGAGTGGGTGTATAGAAATCTGTGTGTATTGTAGCTTCTTCTCTCTAGATCCTGCCAGGCTCTAACACCTTTGGCTGGGATTCTAGCAACAAACCCAGTCCTTATCTCTCATGGATGCCCTGTGTGGTTTCCTCCAGTTTGGCAGTGGGTCGGTTTGTTGAGCCACGTGTCTAGGCTGGATAGCTGACTAGTGACATGCCCTGTCTTTGATCCCCTTTTGCCTTCAGGTATCTGGAGATCTGTGCAGCAGATGGCCAGGACACTCTCTTCTTGAGGGCCAAGGATGAGGCTAGTGCAAGGTCATGGGCAGGTGCCATCCAAGCCCAGATCAGCACATTCACACCTTGGGTCAAGGATGAGCTACAGGCACTGCTGACAGCCACAGGTACAGCTGGGAGCCAGGACATCAAGCAGATTGGCTGGCTGACAGAACAGGTGCTTGCTGGGTCCCACTTCTGGTACCCCTTACCACCCCATTTCCTCCTGGCCCTGGGACCACTTTCCCTTCCACTCTCCTCATTACCATTTTGCTTGCAGTTGCCCAGTGGGGGTACGGCACCAACCCTGGCCCTGCTGACTGAGAAGGAGCTGCTCTTGTACTGCTCTCTCCCCCAGACCCGAGAGGCCCTGAGCAGGCCAGCCCGCACTGCCTCGCTCATTGCCACCAGGTACCGAGGAAACAGGGGAACTGTGTTACACCCAGTCAGACCTGGGAGGTGGTACCCCAGACGCCCCAGACCCTAGCCCTGCTCTACCTCCATTATCCCCTAGGTGATATGAAGCACGCTCCGCTCCTAGGCACACTTTCCTCATTTATAAAGTTGGGGCTCAGAACAGAAAAATGTGAGGTGACAACTGTCACTCAGTTACTGGTACCTACATCTTATACTGCATGGTTCGGGGGGCAGTCACTACCCTCAGGGAGAATCCAGAGTTGGGAGACAGACACAGAGGAGTCATTACATTGAAGGGTATAGGAGACACTTAACTGTCTGACTTGGCCAGGGAAGATGTGAGGAGGAGGTGACATTTCACATGGACTTTGGTGAATGAGGGGCGTGCCTTTTGAAGAAGGGCGGTAGAACATTTTAGGTGTGGTCAGAAGTACAGAGGCATGAAGTGCTAGAACATGTCGATGAACATATACATGTATATATACATATATGGTAAACACACACACACACACACACACACACACACACACACACAATTTTTGTCTATGTATCCCTGAGTCTATGTATCCCTGGCTAGTCTGGAACTTGCAACATGGACCGAATTGGTCTTGAACTTGCAGAGATCTGCCTGCCTTTGCCTCCAACTGCTGGGATTAAAGGTCTGTGCTATCACTGCCACTTCATACTATTTTTTTGAGACAGAGTCTCTCATTGAACTCAGAGCTTGCTGTTTGGCTAGACTGACAGGCAGAGAGGTTAGTGGCCCCGTCTTCGCTTTCCATAGCACCAGGACTGTGGATGTCTGCTGCCATACCTGGCTTTTACATGGATGCCAGGGACCCAGACTCAGGTCTTCATGCTTGGGCAGCAAGCACTTTTCTCACTGAGCTGTCTGCTAAGCCCCAGCACCGTCTTAACACTTGTGGCAGGCTGTGCCAGAGGGGTTAAGCTGGGGAGTCAGGAGACTGGAGCTGTGTTTTAGAGGAAGCCCCATGATTGCCACAGAGAACGTTCACTAAGAAGGGGAGGGCAGAAGCTGGGAAGCTGCCATAGTTTTGGGAGACCTGGGGCTGAGGCGAGGAGGTGGGTGGGGACACAGATGGAGAAGAACCATGGCATTTGCAGTGGAAAGCACATGAGTGGGAGCTCACAGGCTCGGTGCTTGCCAGATGGTCAGGAGACGCCATGGGTGAGTAGGCGGTTTGGAATGTGTGTGTGTGTGTGTGTGTGTGTGTGTGTGTGTGTGTGTGTGTGTGACTGGAGTTGGGTGTCTGTAGAGGTTCAGAGATGCTGAGTCATGTCCAGAGCATATGTGGGAAGCATAGGGAATGTGGCTCAGAAGGCTGGGGGCTGGAGGGGTGAGGCTCGGGGCTGGAATGTGAGAGCTTTAGTTAACATTCCCAAGGGAAACTGAGAGTGGGTAGAGTGAGGAACAGAGGGGCTCAGGGCCAGAATTTAGAGGTTTGGTTACAGTGAACTGCCTAAGGCCACACGGCAAGTGAGAATCAAGCTGCAGGGTCTGGGACCCTTGTTACCATGACTTCTCTCCCTGGACTGAGTTCTGGGCCAGCAGACAAGTGGTGGGTTTTAGGTTGTCTGTCTAATCAAATGACTTGTTAATTAAGACAAGTACTTATTAAATACCTACTATGTGCCCATAGTTTAAATCGCTGAGAATATAGTGTTGTATAAAATAGACAAGAATTTCTGCCTTAGTCTAGCTGGTGAGAAGGTCAACCAAAAGTCTCCCAAAACTAATAAGTAAAATATATGATTTTTGCTGGGCCAAATTATATACATACACATATAATTTCTGCTGGGTGTGGGGACACATACCTGTAATCCTAGTACTCAGGGGACAGAAGCTGAAGAATCAAGCCTTGGTTTACATAGAGATTTCCAGGCTAGCCAAGTGAAACATAGTGAAAGGCTGTCCAAACAACAAAAGCATTCGAAGTGTAGAACTTCTGCAACCCTGGTGAAAAGTAAGCCTGGTGGTGACCAAGGAGCTCCTTTAGACAGATCTCCTAAGAGGAGGGGATATTTGAACAATGATCTACAGGAAGTGAGACCGAGCCAGTGGGAGACCGTGAGTATTCAGTCAGAGAAAGCACATGTGTGAGGAGCATCAGGTGAGGATGGAGGAGATGAACCCCTGCAACTCCTGTCCCTTGTAAGACGCTGAAGGATGCAGGGCATTGTCCCGGCCCCGCCCGCTCCAAGGCCTCATGCTTGGCCCTCTGCTCTGCACACAGGCTGGTGCACTCAGGCCCCTCCAAGGGCTCAGTGCCCTATGATGCAGAACTGTCCTTTGCCCTGCGCACGGGCACACGTCATGGTGTGGACACTCACCTGTTCAGTGTGGAGTCACCGCAAGAGCTGGCAGCTTGGACCCGACAGTTGGTGGATGGCTGTCACCGGGCTGCTGAAGGTGTACAAGAAGTGTCTACAGGTGTGCCAGATGGAACCTCTGGTGCTTAGAGGCTTTCAAGTTTCTTCTTTTATGGTGTTTCTGGAGGGAGAGAACAAATGGAGGTTGGGCTTTCTCAGAGGCCCCTGTTTGGGGTATGCAGGTGCTCTGGGAGGAAGGGAGACATTTTTTCTTGGTATCTTTTCTTAGGTTATCCCTGTGATTCTGCTGGTGAGGAGACATGGTGTTCCACACCTTTAATTACAGCACTCGGTGAGGCAGAGGCAGGTAGATCTCTGTGTGTCTGAGGCCAGCCTGGTCTACATAGAAAGTTCCAGGCTAGCCAGGGCTACACAGTAAGACCCTGTCTTGGGGGTGAGGTTGTAAGTAAGATAGAGCACCAGTTAGATTTGAATTTCAGGTCAACAGTGAATACTTTCTTATTCAATCTAAATTATCTAGTTATATGAAATTTAAATTTAACCTGCCAATCTTGCACCTTTATGGGATAAACATTATGTCCATCACAGAATTTAACTCCCATTTATTTTATTGTGCTGAGAATTGAAGCTAAGACCTTGTACACGATAGCTACGTACTCTTCTTCTGAGTCACACCCCAGCCCAAGCTTCCCTAACACACATGGCTTTGCTAGAAATGGAGCAAGATGCAGCTGTAGGTCCTCTGAAGGCCCACCCTTCTGTATTTTAGGATAGGGTGACTGGACTGGTGGTTGTTCAGGTGTCATGACAGAGTGAGCCTCCTATCCCTGGGGGAATTACAGCCAGGTTCTGGAGCTGCCTTAGGAATTGAGTGAGGCTTGTGATCACTGAGGTGCCAGGGTCTGTGTTCACTGCTTTCCTGCAGCCTGCACATGGAATGGCCGTCCCTGCAGCCTATCTGTGCACATTGACAAGGGCTTCACACTGTGGGCAGCTGAGCCAGGAGCAGCCCGAGCCGTGCTGCTCCGACAGCCCTTTGAGAAACTTCAGATGTCGTCAGACGATGGCACAAGTCTCCTTTTCTTGGACTTTGGGGGTGCTGAAGGAGAGATCGTAAGTGGAGGGTCTCCTCTACATCCTAGGGGTGGGGATGCTCTCCTGGAGGCCAGTCTGAACAGAATCCCTGACCCTTCTCTCTGTCCACTCTGCAGCAGCTGGACCTGCATTCGTGTCCCAAAACTATGGTCTTTATCATCCACTCTTTCCTGTCCGCTAAGGTCACCCGCTTGGGGCTCTTGGCCTAGAAGTTGTCAGATGCACTAGCCCTGAAGAGGATCATTCATCTTGTGGCCTGACCTATCCTTCTGCTGAGTGCCTGCTTGTCTGTGGGCCGAGGGAAGGGAGGGGAGGGGAACTAGGGCCTCAGAGTCTAGTCTGAGGGAGCAGAACCTGGGACAGCGAGTCTGGCTTGTGATGGGGCAGCCTTCCTACTGCTCACCCCCACCAGTGCCTTTTGAAGAGAGATATTTTGTGTACACAGAAGCCATTCCGAGCCTGGGACCTGACCCTGTGGAGATCCTGTCCCCAGCCAACAGCAGAGCTGCCAGGCCTCCCGGAGGCCCCTAAGCCACCCTGAGATCTCTGCAGTTGGAGTCTTCAGGGTCAGTGGCAAGAGGAAGAAGAGGAGCCTTTCTGTTCACTTTCCCTTGAGCCCCGTGGTGGGGCATCTGGGTTTTCTCCTCTTCCTTTCTCTCCTCCTTCATCTTGAATAATAAACAGCCTGTGAGCACAATGGCAGCCTGGCTCCATGTCTGTGGTTTGTGTCTTTACATTGGGACTCTGAGGTGGCTCTGTAGTCCCAGAGGAACCAGAACAAGATGTAAGACCCCTTTCCTGGAGAATTGGGTCTCCAGTGAGTACCAGCTTTATCAATGTTCTGTGATAAATGACCTTACATCCTGTCTTCCACTCTGTGGGTCAGAAATTTGAAAATGGCTGAGTTGGATGTATTCCTCTCTGAGGTCTCTTATGAAATTTCAGCCAATGAGGAAACTGTCCCATGAAGTTGCTTAATTAGCTTGTGTTTTAGTCAGGGTTTCCATTCCTGCACAAACATCATGACCAAGAAGGAAGGTGGGGAGGAAAGGGTTTATTCAGCTTACACTTTCCACATTGCTGTTCATCACGAAAGGAAGTCAGGACTGGAACTCAAGCAGGTCAAGGAGCAGAAGCTGATGCAGAGGTCATGGGGGAATGCTGCTTTCTGGCTTGCTTCCTTCTCCTGGCTTGCTCATCCTGCTTTCTTACAGAACCCAAGACTACCAGCCCACAGATGGCACTCACAAGGGGCCCTCCCCCCTTGATCACTAATTGAGAAAATGCCTTACAGCTGGATCTCATGGAGGCATTTCCTCAACTGAAACTCCTTTCTCTGTGATAACTCCAGCTTGTGTCAAGTTGACACAAAACCAGCCAGTACAGCTTGGTTAGAAGTTAGGCACTAAGAAATGGGGAGATGCGGTTAAGTGGAGATTTTTCTAGTCTTGATTACCCATCTACTTCACCTATGTGTCCACCAACCAATAGCTCACCCAGAAGCATCTAGGATATATCTGTTGTAGTCCTCAGTGATGTAGCTGAGAGCAATGTTGACAGGTCTTTATCCTCAGCAGGAAGAAATCCATCAAAATCTCCTGCAATCAAATGTGTGATTCTAATTGGTTATACAGGGCGTTAGCAGAGAGGACAGTGGGACCTCCCCTGCCTGGTTTCATTCCTGTCAGGAGGAGACACTGAAGTGGATGCAGTGTAGAGAAGCATGCTTCAGTCAGCTTCTCCTGTGATAGTACTGTGACACCAACCCTGGACAAACCCAGTCTAGTCTCCATGCCTGCAACAGCAGACATCTACTTTCATGAGCCTGGGCTGTGCATTGACAGTTTTACTAGTTAAAACTAGGCTGGGCAGGGCACTTTTGTTCCAGACTGTTGGTTGGGCTTCCTAGGGTGTGCTTGCCCTGTGGAATGCAAAGAACAGTCAATCACATAGGCCATTCAGGTCATCTGCCAGACAGCAGCGAAGAGAAAATATAATCACTCACAGTGGGGTGGTGGGGGAGTGAGTGCTCCCTATGGGAACTTTCACCAACTAGTAGAATTAGATGAAAGAGATGATCATGGCAGATAGAACATTCAGGTTCTAAAGTGGGCAGCACACAGGGTTCCCAAACTCCTGGAATCAAAGGAGTTTGTTTCTTTTTTAAACCCCCACCACCCTCAAGCCCACACTAGCCCGGGAACCCACAGCTGATCTACTGCCACAGTGGACTACTGCCATAGCCCCAGTGGGTTTTTGATCCTTTGGCCCCCGCTCCTTTTCCTCCACTCCCCCTGCCCCCCAATGTATTCATCACACAGTTGCCACCCTACAGGCAAGGAGACTGGAGTCAGCAGTCACTAGTTGGCTATGGTTATTCAACTGTCAGCAGCACAGCCCCAGAGGGAACCCAGCCAGTCTGAGGTTGAGTCAGTCAGTGCTAAGAATAGGGCCTTGGGATCAGACTGAACTGTGGGTGGATCCCAAGGACTGCACAGCCCTGCCTTGCTTTGTGAGCCTTTTGCACATGACTACTTTTGTATTCTCATCCTTAAGTTTGTAAAATGAGTTAATCTTTTAAAAAATTTTGGTTTTTGGTTTTTCAAGATAGGGTCTCTCTTTCTCTGTGTAGCTTTGGCTGTTCTGAGACTCTTTCTGGAGGTTAGGCTGGCCTTGAACTCAGAATTCCCCCTTTATCTGCTGGGATTATTTTTGTTTTCTTCTTCTTTTTTGTTTTTGTTTTTTGAGACAGAATTTCTTTCTCTGTGTAGCCCTGGCTGTCCTGGAACTCACTTTGTAGACTAAGCTGGCCTCAAACTTAGAGAGATCCACCAACCTCTGCCTCTTGAATGCTGGGATTAAAGGTATGTGCCACTGTGCTCAGCTTGGGGTCTTTAAAATAAGCTAACGATGGAATCCATGAATTCTACCTTATGACCTAATTGCTATGCAAAGACCCTACCTCCTATTTCCACTTTCTTGAAGGTTATGGTATCAATATGTGGATTTGAGGGGACACACACGTTGAGACTGTCTTTGAAACAGGAGAATGAACTAGAGAGTGAGCTCCAAAATGTCTCACACAGAGATTGCAGAGGTAATGTATTAAAGAAACCTGTTGGAGGGCTGGAGAGATAGCTGAGCAGTTTTTGGAGCATTGTTTGACTCTGGGCACCCACATCTGGTGGTTCACAACTGGCTGTAACTCCAGCTTCATCTGGAAGTGTCCTACAGGCTGAGCCAACTCTAGCTTCTGGCTTTCCACACAGAAGTGTTTCCAGCTTCTTGCCAAGACACATAAACACATAAAAACAAAAGAAAACAACAAAAGCTCTTTGGCAAAGAGCAAGGCTGAGAATGCCTCATTCTTTCAATCCAAATCCAGCCTCTTGATGAGTCATGACAGGAAGAGGCCAGGAGGGGGCGCCTCTTTGTTATTCATTCAATACTTGTAGAACTGTCCATGTGTAATTTGTGCTTCAACCAAATATTTTACATTTTAAAACTAGGTGTTATGGTGAAGTTTGGAAAAACACTTATGGTACATAGGGTGGTTCTGACCTCAGGTCGCTGATCTGGCTGAATCCTGTTCTCAGCTTTTTCCTGAGTGTAGGGACTATGGGTTAGATTTGGGGGAGAAGAGGTACCTTAGCTAGAGTCATGATCCACAGGGAAGGGAGAATGGCTGAGAGGATCAAGGTAGGAATGAGACAGGAATAGGGCAAGGAGGTGGTGAGGAACAACTCGGCTGTTCAGGGCCATTTGGGAGATCCAGGAAAGGCGAGGCAGTTCAGAGCTAGCCACAGAGACCCCCTTTTAGCCACTTTTCTTAAATTATTTTTTTATATTTATTCTATCATATCTATCTATCCATCCATCCATCCATCCATCATCCATCCATCCATCCATCATGCACAGAATTTTACTATGTAGATCTGTCTGGCTTCGAATCAGCCTGCTTCTGCTTCTTGAGAACACCGAAGTGTGCTGTTGCGTCGGGAGATGTGTGTGTGTGATGGGGGGGGGGAGACGGGGGACATTACATATCTCATGGCCTATCTGTGGAGTTCAGAGGGCTTGCGGGAGTCAGTTCTTCCTTCACCTTGTGGGTTCTGAGGATTAGATCCCAGGTCGTCAGACTTGACAGCAAGTGTCCTTCCTACACGCTGAGCCATCTCACCAACCCCATGATGGCCCTTTTCTTAAAGGGCCTGGTGCGGAGAGGGAAGGAAAGTACATATGACAGGAGGGAGCTAACGGGTGACAGGCATGGGAAGAAGTCCTATTTTCCGGGGCAGAACACCCCTAAGAATCCCTTACTCTCTTGGGGCAAGGAGGATACAGACTCTGAAACTGCCCACCTGGTTTTAAGCTTTATTTAATTTTTTGGGGGGGAGGGGACAATAGCATTTAAAGAAGCTGGTCTCACGTCTCTGTTTTTCAAAGCCAGTGACCTGGGAATCGAAGCCGGCAGGAAACATTTCCGTTAGAACACCGCGGGCGAAAGTCACGGCGGAACGGAAGTTGCACGCTTAGGCGCGCAGCGGAAGACTCCTGAGTAGGGACACACGCAGGCTGACAGCTTCTGGTTTCGGACGCGGACCTCGCAGTTGTGGGAGGTGAGAGGCTTGAGGTGGACTTGGTGTCCTGCGAGTCGCCCGCCATGGCGTAGGCGGGCTCGCAGCGTCCAGGAAAAGCCAGAAGCGCTAGGGGAAGGTATCACTGGGCAGTGTTAGGCCTTGAGTAAGACTGTTGCGAGTTTAAGTCAGCCCTGCTGCCTACTCCTGTATGTCCTTGGCCATGTCACAGTGTCCTTCCAAGCCCTAGCGTTTCCTCTTGTGAAGCAGATCTGGGGGTCTGATAGGCCTCGCTGGGTGGCTATGGGGTTCTTGCGGGCGTTCACGCAGCGCCGCCGCCACGTCCAACACTCACGTGCTTGAATGTGGTAGGTGGTTCCGCGCTGTGCTGTGCTGTGCAAAACTTTAAGCTTGCATTTGATCCTCCCACCAGGTTCATCAGAAAGGACCGTGTCCCAACACTCAGAAATGAAGGCTCCCAGATCCCGGCCTTGGCCGGCTGGCTAGGCAGCAATGACATTCTGACTCTTAAGGTCCATGCTGTGAAAAGAGGTGTGCGCTGTTAATGAATGGTTGCTGAAGCCACCATGTAGTTGCTGGGAATTGAACTCGACCTCTGGAAGAGCAGTCAATGCTCTTAACCACTGAGTCACCTCGTTATCCTCCCCCATCCCCCCATCTTGGTTTTTAATGTGTGATTCTTTTAACATCTGGCAAGGGGTAAGGTCCTATTGGTTTTTTTTTTTTTTTTTTTTTTGTAGTTCATTTGTAGTTCAGAGGTGGGAATTTGACTTGTAAAAAAACTTGGTCACACAGCAATTAAAGGGCAGAAATTGATGATTTGACTTTTTTTTGTTTTTGTTTTTGTTTTTTTTTTTCAAGACAGTGCTTCTCTGTATAGCCCTGGCTGTCCTGGAACTCACACTGTAGACCAGGCTGGCCTCGAACTCAGAAATGCACCTGCCTCTGCCTCCCGAGTGCTGGGATTAAAGGCGTGTGCCACCACTGCCCGGCGAAGTTGACGGTTTGAAAGCTCACACCTGGGCTGTTAAGATGGTTCACATACATACAAGAATAAAAATGTGACAAAAAATTTAAAACTCAAACTGAAAGTCTCTTCTCCAACACTTGAGAGTAGATTAGTGGCTTGTTTTTTTTAAATTACATTTTACTTATCTGGTTTTTGTTCATGTGCTCATGCACATGAATTCGTGCCATAGTGTGTGTGTGTAGAGATTAGAAGACAGTCTATGGAAATGAGTTCTTTACCTCTAGTTTGTGGCTCTCAGGGAGTCAGGCTTGGTGGCAGGTGCTTCACCCACAAGCCATGGCACTGGGTCTCCTTTAATTTTTTTCACAGTATGTTTTAAGAGCCCTCACTGTTGTTGAGGCAGCCCTGGACTCCTGGGCTCAAACGATCTTCCTGCCTTAGCCTCCCAAGTTACTGGGAGTATAGGTTTACCATGCCTAGATTAAGTTAACTATTATAAAGAGTACCTTAAAGGCGGTGGTGGCGCACGCCATTAATCCCAGCACTCGGGAGGCAGAGGCAGGAGGATCTTTGTGAGTTCGAGGCCAGCCTGGTCTACAGTGTGAGTTCCAGGACAGCCAGGGCTACACAGAGAAACCCTGTCTCAAAACAAAACAGTACCTTCGAACTGGGTATGATAGTCTGTGCCTGTGATTCTGGAGTTTGGAAGACTGAGGTGGGAGGACTGAGGAGAGTTGGAGGTCAGTCTGGGCTACATGGGAAGATCTCAAAAAAAAAAAAAAAAAAAAAAAAACAAACAAAACCCAACTTCACATAACCTCACAATCCACCCAGCCTGGACTACATAGGGAGTTGAGTTATAGGTCAGCCCAGGATAGTCCTGAGATTAGGTCTCAACACCTCTTATGAACCCCACTCTCCTGAAAAAGCATACTTCCTTCAGTTTTGTCAAGGAGGAGTGTCCTGAGCAGTTCTGCATCGACTGTGCCATGAATACTGGTGTGTTTCATTCCTTTGCAGATTTAGAGCTGCAGGTGCCATGCATCCTTTACAGCGTGTCTTCCAAGCACAGAAGTTGTCGACGCCATTGATCTCCATGTGCTGGGTGTTGCTTAGGACCAGCAGGGCACATAGCAGTGTGTCCAGCACTTCCTGTCCTAGTCCAGAGGGGAGGAGCTCAGAAGGAGTTCAGAAGGATTTCAGCTCCAGGCTAGCCACTGGACCGACTTTTCAGCATTTTTTAAGAAGTGCTTCAGTTCCTCAAGAGAAACCATCTTCTCCAGAAGTGGAGGACCCCCCTCCCTATCTCTCAAGGGATGAACTTCTAGGAAGGCAGAGAAAAGGTTGGCTTTATTTTTCCCCGCTGGCTTCCTTGCTCCATTGCAGCACCTGCGGCCTGACTGCCTTTGCTGTTCTCTTACTACATTCTTGGCTTTTGGGAGTTATAGTGTGGGTAAGATGCTTAATATAAAACCATCAGAGCCTACCAAGTAGCATCACTCTAAAGAGACTCCAGGGCTGGGCTGGGGGGAGAGTTGTGTGGTGGGGTGATTGCTTAGCATCTGTGAAGCTCTGAGCTCCAGCCACAACATCCTTATCTCCTCTAGAAAAAACTCAAAGCTGTGTACACATGAATTACATTCCTCTTTTTGGTTATGTGTAGAGATACTATAATCCCTGTTTTAATTATAGATTTTTAAGATTACATTTAAATTATACCATTTATTGTCAGTGTGTGGCAGCTGTGGAGGTCAGGGGATAATTTGTGAGACTTGGTTGTCTCCTTCCACCGTGTGAGTTGAGAGGTTAAAAGTCATCAGGCTTGGGCTGGAGAGATGGCTCAGCGGTTAAGAGCACTGACTGCTCTTCCAGAGGTCCTGAGTTCAATTCCCAGCAACCACATGGTGCTCACAACCATCTGTAATGGGATCTGATGCCACTGTCTGTTGTGTCTGAAGACAGTGACAGTGTACTCACATGCATGAAATAAATAAATAAATAAATAAATAAATCTTTAAAAAATAGTCATCAGGCTTGATGGCAGAAGCCTTTGTCCACTGAGCCATCTTGGCCAAGCCTACTCCCTGTCTTTTGAAGCTGGGTTTTCTTGTGTAGTTTAGGATAGTCTGGAACTCATAATCCTCTTGCTTCAGGCTCCTAACTGCTGGAATCACTGATGTCTGCCACCTCTTCTGATTTAGAAATTTTTTCCTTGGGGCTGGCAGGATGACTCAGAAAGTAAAGTTGCTTGCTATCAAATGTGATGACCTGAGTTTGATCACTGGAACCCACATGGTAGAAGGAGAGAGCTGACTGCCACAGTTGCCCTTTGACCTCCAAACTGGTACCATGGCGTATATGCCCACTATCTTCCAAAATATATATATATATAAAATTGGCTAGGCATGTGGCACACACCTTTGATCTTAGCACTTGGCAGGCAGAGCAGTGGGGGTCTCTGAGTTCAAGGCTAGCCTGGTTTACAGAATGAGTTCCAGGTTAGCCAGAGCTATATAGTGAGACCCCCCCCCCCAACAAAACAAAACAAAACCCCCAATGTTTCCTGTTTCCTTTTTTGTTTTGCTTTTTGAGAAATAATCTGTCTCTTTAGCCCAGGTCCTGTCCTGGAGCTCACTGTGTAGCTCAGGCTGGCTTCACATTCATGATTCTCCTGCCTTGGCCTCCCATGTGTTGGCTTTATGGGTATGACCCATACCTGACCATGCCTGGCTTCCACTTGGGATTATAGCCTGCTCGTGGTAATGGGGTTGTAACTAGAAATATGATTTGAAAGAGCCCACTGAAGTGTGAAATTCATGTTTTGGAACTTTGTGTAAATTTATATTTTTACTTCATAATATGTCCATATCTGTTTCATTTTTATTCTGTGGTGTGTACCCTTCGGCCAATGCCGCTGCTCCCAGAGGCTAGAGAACCACTCTGTTAGAAGGAGGACTGTGACACAGGGACTTGAATTTAAGTTCTCCTTAGATGAAAAAGTGGTCATCAGTCCTTACTGTTTTAGTTGCTTCTATAGGCCTATTTCCTTGATTCTAAAGGGGGCACATTTCAAATACTATGCATGTGATAGGTGTGTTTATATGATGTTGTATTTTCTTGTTCTGAAAGGCTATTACTAATTTTGGGGGGTCCATCTGGCAGTTGACGTTGTTTTAGAGTTGAGGCAACATTAGACTTTGTGGATAATCAGTTGCCTCTGGTGTTTCTGAGGGCTTTGGCAAGGAGGCCCAAGACATGTGGCCCTCTGCCTACCTTGGAATCAGCCTGCCTTTCATTGCAGTCTACCTTGAGACCTATGGCTGTCAGATGAATGTGAACGACACAGAGATAGCCTGGTCCATTTTACAGAAGAGTGGCTACTTGCGGACCAGCAACCTCCAAGAGGTACTTGAATTCCTTGCTTCCCTGTTTCCTGGGCTTGGGCTCCTCTGCTTTGGTGCAGGTTCTTAGATGCAGTGTATCTCAGGAGAGGATGTTGCCTGCTGAGTTAATTCCTTTGAGTGACATGTACTGTAGGACTGGCATACACTGATAGTTCAGCTATTTTGAGCTCTCATGATGCTGTTCATTTTCAGGAAAGGAGTTACCAACTTGTAGTAACATATGGCTGTAATCCTAGCCTTGGGAAGTGGAGGCAGGAGGATGTAGAATTTGAGAAAGATTGCTTGTGGAGCGTGTAGGTAAGGCTTAAGGAGTTAATGCATCATGGATAAAGAGCTTTCACTGAGAAGTTCTTAAGGAAGACGGCGGTAGTGGTTGCATGAGAGTGTCCGAGTGCTCTTGTTATAGCCCTGTAGCCTTAAAAATGGCCAAAATGGTAAGATTTACTTTATCTGTGTTTTATCATAATATTAGGAATGGACTGCGTGGTAGTGATTCTGCAAGGCTAATTTCAAAGTTTATAAGTTTCTTTTTCTTGCTTTCTTACTAGGCTGATGTGATCCTTCTTGTCACGTGTTCTATCAGGTACAAATTTGTTCTTTCCATAAGAAGTGACTATATTGTGTATAATCATGTCAAGGAGGCTTACTTATGGAGATGAACCAATGGCCGCAGGTCAGTGAGAGTTAAGAGGTTTTCCTATAATAGAGATAGCCCTGATACAACTGGATGACATTTGCTGAGCATGTCCTGTGTGTTGGGTTCCATGTGAACAGTATACATAGTTGTATTAATTTAATTCTCACAGTAGCAATTTGTGAGGTTGTTTCTCTTATAAAACTCATGTTTCCTGGGCATGGTAGTACACACTATAATCCCGGCACTGCAGAAGTTGAGGAGGAGGAGGAGGAGGATTGTGAGTTCTAGTCTAGCCTAGACTACACAGTGAGACCTGATTAAAAAGTAAAGAATCCCCACAATAATGCCCAAATCAAGCTCTATACATTATAAAGAGTTTTAAAGTCAAAAGTGCTGCGCTCCTAAATTCCCTGATGTTTCCTGGCTACTAATGGCATATTCTTGTAATATATGGACCTGATTTGATGTGTGTAGCCAAATGGTTGGGAAACAGAATTCTGAAAAGAGATGAGTAGTATCTTCAGAGGCAGCTAGGAAGTACTGGATCACAAGAAGCTCATCAAAAGTGATAGACTGGAGAGGTGGCTCAGCAGTTAAGAGCTCTGGTTGCTCTTCTAGAAGACTTGAGTTCAGTCTCTAGCACCCACACAGCAGTTCACAGTTGTCTGTAGTTCCAGTTCCAGGAGATTTGTGTAGCATGTAGTTTTTGCTGCCCTGCTTTAAGCTCCTGGTGGACTGTTCTTCCAGCCTCACCCATGTTCCCTCGGAACCATGGATGAAACACACACACACACACACACACACACACACACACACTTATTTTCAACTTGCCTTATTGGCTCAGTTGCTGTGTGCTTCTAATCTCCATCTGGGGAGGTGGCCTATGGTCACTCTGCCCAAGATCTCACATGGCTGGTCACCTTTTCTCCCTCCAAAGCATGGTGACATCTCTCTTCTTTTCCTGCATCTCCTAGCTTCCTGCTAGGACCCGGAGTCCTCCCTCTTTCCTTCCTCCCAGCAATTGGCCCCTGGCATCTTTATTGATTGATCAAGAACCCATTGGAGAACAGGACCTTAGCACCCCCTACAGATCTGATCCCTCGGCAGGCACTAGGTACACAGCTGTTGGGTACACAAACATACATGTAGGCAAAACAACCATATGCATACCAAGTTAAATAAATGAATTAAGAACAAGCAGGGGATGAGAGAACCAGCCATAATGCGGGAGCATGTGCCATATGTTCCTTCTTTCTTAATAATTCCTGCAACAAATATCTGACAGAAAATACTAAGTAAACATCAAACAAGCCAGGGTGGTGGCTTATGCCTGTAGTCCTAGTATTTGGGAGGTCAAGGAAGATGGATTGCTGTGAGTTTGACAGTTCAGGCTACATAATGAGTTTTAGGTTAGCCTGGGCTACAGAATATTTGAAACAACAAAAACAAATTGCCAAGTTCGGGAGAAGCAGAGTTAAGGTGGAGTGTACATGAAGGGAGGGGACTCATAGAAGAGCTGGGGAAGGGTTTGTGAAGAATGTGGATTTTGAGTTTTGTTTAAGGCTAGTCTGGACTTTGAGAAATGTAGGGAGGATATCCTCAGGATGAGAGAATGATAGCAAGTGTTGCTTTCCCAGTTTGTCTCCATGCACTTTCCCTGAGTTGAAGGTTAGATACCTGTGAAAGGGTTCAGGTGGCTTTCATTTTCTTTCCCTTGTCCTGTTCTCCTATCTTGCTCTATAGTTTATTTTTGGCTGATTTTCACCACTTTGGATCTTTGCAGGGAGAAGGCTGAGCAGACCATCTGGAACCGTCTACATCAGTTGAAAGTCCTGAAGACAAAGCGACCACGCTCCCGAGTACCTCTGAGGATTGGGATTCTAGGTATCCAGTTATTTTCAGATTATTCTGAGACTTGTGTTACTTGAGTGACAGAAGCCATTTTGGAGGGGCCAAAGCTAGCAAGTGACTTTTCTGGAAATGGCCCACCATTTTGGATGGCCTGTGATAGGTGAGCTCTAAAATGTAGGGTCCTTAGAGACTTCATCCTAGGATTGCTTCTTGCTGCTGATATGTCTTTCCTGTCACTATTACATAGCCTAATGATTCCTGGGCATCAGCCCACCCAATTGGGCAGATCAACATGAATTTGTACTCTCATGTAGTAATGCTGTGTAGACAAATTGATGATTTTATAATCCTAAATTTATACAAGTAATTTTGAGCTCTCTAAAAGCTGCAAATAGTGCTCTGTAAACCTTCATTGTCAGAGTCTAATTGGGCTAGGATAAGAAAATAGGCTTGGGGCAGATTTGTGATCAAGGAAAAACATTCATTGTTGCTCAGGTCCAAGGATGAGGCCACAGGTATGCACTGTGATAAAGCAAGGCCATGTGAAACTGTTGCTTTGAACTTATACTGAGCTTATAGAATGAAACACTGCTTTCTTATTATCAATCCTTCTGTAGCTCCTTTTGTGTAACATTTTATCCATGAGGTAATTTTATAAAGAACTTTTGTCTAAGAAGGTATACAAAGGCCAGAGAGAAGAACTAAAGTGTGGCATCTGGGCCTCTGCCCCATCCACCCAATGTATATGTGTGGCATTTGGGGTTCAGCCCCATCCACTAAAGGGTATATGTATATTTGTGTATGTGTCTGTCTGTATGTACAATATGTCTATATGTATATGTGACTGACTATATATGTGCATATATACATGTGTAGGTGTATCTGTATTATGTAAGTATGCATGAACACTTGTGGAACTGTTGAGGCAGGTGGTTGGGCCCTGTCAAAGTGTGTGTGTCTATGTGTGCATTTGAATTCTCTCTTTCTTTTTCTTCTTTTCTCTCTGGCTTATAAAGTGTTAACAAACACTAAGCCTCTCACCTGATCAGTGAGGGGCCCAGGAGTAGAAGAACAAAAAACCTGAATAGTTAAGAGTTTTCTTTCTTAATCCCCTGCAGCTACCAGCAGGAGATTGCCAGAAGCCAGAGGCTTTTGGCCTTAGAATAGCAAAGAGTTAAAAAATAGAAGAAGTGCCAAAGATAAAGCAGATGTGGCTTGATCATCGCTTACTCCATAGCCTTGCTGCCTTGCTCAGGAAACTGGGTGCTGGGATAGGCTGCTGGCACTAGAGTTTTTCCTTTGGAACAGTGGTTCTCAGCTTTCCTAATGCTGTGACCCTTTAATATAGTTCCTCGTGTTGTGGTGACCCCCAGCCATAAAATTATTTTCATTGCTACTCTATAACTGTAATTTTGCTACTGTTATGGATCATAGTGTAAATATCTAATATGCAGGATATCTGATATGTGACCCCTGTGAAAGCCCCAAGGGGTCCTGTGAGCTTTTTGTAGCACTTGGAAGTACTAGATGCTCAGATAGTGATGAGCTTCCTAGACTGATAGGCTCCCTAGAGCCTGACATAGTATGTATACACATACAGTGTACAGTATGTATACACTCTGTAGTATGTATACACAGAGGTGGACACAGGAGTAGCCTTTGTAGTCAATATGAGTTTCCAGTGTAGTTGTCTATGATGTGAAATACTGAACATGCCCAAGTGAAAATCCAGTTCTGTCCTGACTAATATGGTAGCTGGTAGTCACATTTAAACTATTCAATTAATTTCAAAAATCACTTGAGACACGTCCAGCTCCTCAGTGACCACACCTGACTCTGACGTGTCCAGCGTGTCCAGTGACTGCAGTTGTTTCCACCTAGCCCCTCTCTGTGCTAGAAAGCTCTGTTGGACAGTTCTGGTCAGGGTTGCCAGGGAGCAGTTCAAAATAAATGCTTGGTGGTCGGCAAGGTGGCTCAGGGAGGAAAGAAAGCACTTGCTATCAAACCTGCTGATCTCAGTTTGATTCTGGAAACTCACATGGTAGAAGAGAGAACCAACTTTGTCTTCTATATACTGGAGTACACACACACACACACACACACACACACAAATAAATTAAATGTAAAAAGAATTCCTTTAACCAAAAGAAAACTCTGCATTTTTTCTGTCCCAGAATTTGGTTAATGTATTTAACTTTATGCATAACGGACTATGTATTGTAGTATGGTTAACTTAATCACTCTTGATACGCCAACACACAGCGTCTGCCTCTGAGTGCTGGGTTAAAGGATCGCATCACTACCACCCAGCCTGTCATTTCTTACTTAATGCTTCTAGAACTATCCCTTGTACATGCAGTCATATACTCATGGATTCTTTTCCTACCCTCCTTTAAAACATAAATATTCCTGCGTGTATGCCTGCAGGCCAGAAGAGGGCATCGGATCCCATTACAGATGGTTGTGAGCCACCATGTGGTTGCTGGGAATTGAACTCAGGACCTCTGGAAGAGCAGCCAGCGCTCTTGGTATATGAGCCATCTCTCCAGCCCAATATATATGTATATATGCATATTTGATGGATGGAACAAACTCCAACCAGTTGAAAAATAACTATTTTTTCTCTTAGCCTTTTTATCTCACCTAAGACAGAGTTCTCTATGTAGGAAAAAGATCACCTCACGGCCACAAGTCGAATATTCGCTAAAACAGTCACCACAAACATTTCTTCAAAAACAGATTAAGATCATTATACAAAAGGAAATTGCAGCAGAATAATTGATTATGTATTCTTCTTTTGAAACTCATACCTAACAACATTTCCCATCTATCTTTCTCTTTATAAGTTCATTGTAACCTGAAAGCAATAATTTTTATGTCATTGATTAACAAAGTTTAAGCAAGGCAGTCTCTAGTAGCAATTTTTTTCCTATGCCTAGCTGATAACAATTTGTGTTTACCAAGAAACAGATTATCATCTCTCTTGTGTCTTGTTCAGCTGAACTATTCTCTGTTCTCTACTCTTATAATAGAATTATTCATCTTTATTTATAACCCTCTCTTTTCCTGGTAAACACCAAAACCTGTGGCCACACTCCTAGATCACATGATCCAGGAGCTCAGACCCTACTTAGAAAGAATGTTTTCATAGCCGGGCAGTGGTGGCGCACGCCTTTAATCCCAGCACTCGGGAGGCAGAGGCAGGCGGATTTCTGAGTTTGAGGCCAGCCTGGTCTACAGAGTGAGTTCCAGGACAGCCAGGGCTACACCGAGAAACCCTGTCTCAAAAAACCAAAAAAAAAAAAAAAAAAAAAAGTTTTCTTGGTCATTTTTTTGTCCCAAGCCCATTTTTCTCTCCTAAGTACAGTTGTGAGCTTGTAACACATGAAAGCTCACTGCGCTCCTCTTTACTCTGTGCAGCCCTCACTATTCTACATGGAGGGGCACATTCTATCCTTGATTCTAACTTTGTTACATCTTCTGGAGAACAACTTAGACCTTCTCCTTAGACCTTCTATCAACTACCTAACTTTCTAAAACCAATTAAGTCAAATCAGGGATTCCATGAAATCATTGATTCGTTAAACAGTGTTATCTCATAGAAGTTCATCTTCATGTTGATCTGCTGGAAAATTGCCCAACAGAGTGGGCTGTCATCCAGGAAGTAATCACCCCAGGCTATAGGCAGTGAGGGTCTCTCCACTCCCAATCACACATGACACATATATGAGGTCTATAGCAATGACAAACATGAGAAAGCATGTCAGTAGCAGGATGCAGTCCTGGGACGAAGCCCCTGAGGCTGTGCCTCTTTAAGGTATAGCCATCCCAGCTGTGCAGAACAGTGGACTGTCTCCAGGAAGCTCACCTGCCCACTATGTTCTTCCTGGGTGGTGTCTGCCAGGCGAGTCTAGGCTCGGTCAATTTAATATCTTAAACAATGGGGCTAGGTTGGGGAGATGGCTCAGTGGCAGATATTGCTCTTCCACAGGACCTGAGTTGGTTCCAACTCCAGCTCCCTGAGATATCCAACATCCTTCTGGACTACACAGGAACCTGCACTCATGTGCATTCCCGCCCCGATAATTATAAATAAAAACTTTGAAAAAAATCTTAAAAAACCAAACTGTGGGGCTGGAGAGATGTATCAGCAGTTAAGAATATTTACTGTTCTCACAGAGGACCCAAATTTGGTTCCCAGCATCTGTGTTGGGCAGCCTACAACTGCCTGTAATTGCAGATCCAGGAGATTCAGCATCCTTTTCTGAATCTCACAGGCAGCTGCACTCATGTGCACATACTCATACACAGGTAGACAGTTACATAAACAAGAATAATAAAAATAAGACCTTAAAGAACCGCCAAACAACCAGCCAGGACAGGGAGTTTGTAAAAGGGCTACTTTAAAGGTTTTTTTTTTTTTTTAAAGACAGGGCTTCCTTGTGAAGCCCCGGCTGTCCTAGAGTTCACTCCATAGACCAGGTTGGCCTCTATCCATCTGCCTCTTCCTCCTGAGTTCTGGGGTTAAAGGTGTGTGCCGCCACCACCTCCACCACCACCACCAGTTCACTTTAAAGTTTTATGGACTTAATAAAAAATGCTTTTTTGGGGGGGATATGAATTATATCAGCATAATTATTTATATCATTTCTCATAGGTTTAGCAAATATTATGGGCTGACAGAGAAAAAAGTGTAAGTGTAGTTGTAAACTTAGAAATAGGCTTCTGATGTAAAATATTTTTTATTTTAATGGCAATTAAATTTTAACTTTGGAAAGAAGCAGTTCCTGTTTGAGAGGTGTTTGAAGGGCAGAGAATGCTGCTCAGTCATTCATGGTGAGCGTGGTTAGTATGCTGCTGAGTGATTCACGTGGTTAGTATGTAGGCACTGAGTTCCATCTCCAGCAATGATGAAAAAAATTGAGTTGCTCTGAATATTTCTATGATGTTCTTGTATTTGAAGATGTGGGTTCAGTGCTATGCATTTGGTTTGAAGGCTAATACTAAACTCTCAGAGAAGTTTTCTGTGTTTTGGTCTTCAATGCAAGTTATAAATCATGTGCACTGAGCGAAAGCCAGGAACCAGATGAGCAGGGGAAAAGGTGCTAGTTTCTTTTGCTTCCTAGGCTGCATGGCTGAGAGACTGAAGGGAGAGATCCTCAACAGGGAGAAAATGGTAGATCTCTTGGCTGGTCCAGATGCCTATCGAGACCTTCCCCGGCTGCTGGCTGTTGTGGAGTCAGGTCAGCAAGCAGCGAATGTGCTTCTCTCTCTGGATGAGACCTACGCGGATATCATGCCAGTCCAAACGAGCCCCAGTGCCACTTCTGCCTTTGTGTGAGTCGCTTTGTGAGAGTGGGGGATGAGTGGCTCCTTCTCTCGCTTTTGAAATAGCATGTTAATCTTACTATGTTGAGCATAGGAAAAGGATAAGCTTGCACAGTTATGGTACAACATACAGAAACGAACCTCTGATACAGTAAAATTCCCTCACGCCATCATCCCTGCCACATCCGTCATCCCTATTCCCTGCTCTCCGAGGCTGTTTCTCAAAGGTTTCCATGTCAGCCATTTCTTTTTATTTTTTATTTATTTATTCATTTTGTTTTTTCAAGACAGGGTTTCTCTGTGTAGCCCTGGCCATCCTGGAATTCGCTCTTTAGACCAGGCTGGCCTTGAACTCAGAGATCCGCCTGCCTCTGCCTCTGAGTGCTGGGTTAAAGGATCGCACCATCACCGCCCAGCCTGTCATTTCTTACTTAATGCTTCTACGCCAACAAACAGCGTCTGCCTCTGAGTGCTGGGTTAAAGGATCGCACCACCACCGCCCAGCCTGTCATTTCTTACTTAATGCTTCTAGAACTATCCCTTGTACATGCAGTCATATACTCATGGATTCTTTTCCTACCCTCCTTTAAAACATAAATATTCCTGCGTGTATGCCTGCAGGCCAGAAGAGGGCATCGGATCCCATTACAGATGGTTGTGAGCCACCATGTGGTTGCTGGGAATTGAACTCAGGACCTCTGGAAGAGCAGCCAGCGCTCTTGACTTCTGAGCCATCTCTCCAGCCCAATATTATTGTTTTATGTTTATTTTTACTTAAGGAAATATTTTGTGCTTTCTTCATAGAAAAACTTTTTTAATGATGTGGAAGTATATGCTTGCAATCTGAGGCCAAGACAGGAAGACTGTTGTGACTTTGTGGCCATTTTGTGTGTCCCAGGCTAGTCTCTGTTATTTGGAAAGCTATTGTCTTAGAATAAGAAAACAGTAGCTGGGAAGAAGTTCCTAACAGTTGGGAGCAAGAACATTGCTTGCTGTTGAGTTCAAGGGCTGTCTCGCAATTCAGGACTCTGTTGAGAGACCCTGACTCAGAAAACCAAAGCTGGAGTCAGATATGGTGATGCATTATCTGTAAATGCAACATGTGGGAGATGGAGGCAGGAGGATCAGGAGTTCAAGATCATCCATGGTTTTTGCTACATAGCAAGTTTAAGTCTAACCTGACCCACATAAGATCCCATCTCAAAGAAAAAGATTGTGTAAGAAATGCAAATTATATTTTAAATTCAGGGCCTGTTTTATAACATGTATAGACATAGAGTTTGTTTTTAATTTCTACATAAAAGTTCCAATATTAGTATAGGTATATACTAATATACCTATAAAAAATAGCAGTGCCACAAGTGCTGAGTTAGCCCTCACCACTGTGTGTTCCAGCAGCATGCCACCAATTACAATCTGGTTCATAGTCTGTGATTAAACACTTCCAGATCTCACATTAGTTCAGTGTGATGTTAGAGGCAAAGAAAAAAACCTATGACAACCGTAGAGCTGTGATCCATCGCTTGAGATATGCTAAGGCAACATTGCCCCCTTGTTAACTGTATCCTGATACTTTCTTCCCCAGATCAATTATGCGGGGCTGCGACAACATGTGCAGTTACTGTATTGTTCCTTTCACTCGTGGCCGGGAGAGGAGTAGGCCAGTTGCCTCCATTCTAGATGAAGTGAGGAAGCTTTCTGAACAGGTGAAGTTATTCAGGCTCTCTTCTGCTGAGCATGTTCTGGCCAGGCTGAGGACAGTCTTTCTAACTATGTGCCTATGCTATCTCTTCCCCTGCCTATCCACAGCTAGTTCCACTCTGTAGCTTGTAAAATCTATTTTCATCTGCTTAAATGCTAAATTTATCTCCCTCTTGCCCATTTTCAACTCCCCTATAGTACAAAACTCCTTTAGGATAGATATATTCTGTTTAAGGAATTGATGGTAGTAGAAACCTGCCTTTACTTCCTCAGTTCGGATTACAGGCATGCCCATTCTTTACTTAAGGTTTTATTCTGTTGTTCAGTCTTTGGGTAAGATAGTCAAGTGTGAAATTATTGGATTAAAGATAGATTTCTATATGTTTCTTGGTAGACTCAGCTAATATTTAAAATTTTATTTAAATTTGTGTTTCACCTTCATGTTTGTGGGGTGTCAGATAACCTGGAACTGGAATTACAGACAGTTGTCAACTGCCATGTAGGTGTTGGGATCTGGTCCTTTGGAAGAGCAGTCAGGGTTCTTGACCACTGAGCTATCTTTCCAGCTCCTAATTCAGCTAATTTTTAATCAGTGGTTTGACATGAAACTGTTCACCAAGTTTTAAACTTGTTTTCAACATGTCTTTCCTGTTCTCAGGGGCTAAAAGAAGTGACACTTCTTGGTCAGAATGTTAATAGTTTTCGGGACAATTCAGAAGTCCAGTTCAATAATGCAGAGTCTGCCAACCTTAGTCGTGGCTTTACCACCAACTACAAACCCAAACAAGGAGGGCTTCGTTTTTCTCACCTTCTGGATCAGGTTTCAAGAATAGATCCTGAAATGAGGATTCGTTTCACCTCTCCTCACCCCAAGGATTTTCCTGATGAGGTGAGTGTTGATGATATTTAGTGTTGTAACAAACATTATCAGCACCCTAAAGCATATTATTGCCTGGACCAGTAGTATATAGCAGAGGCCTTGAATCCTGCTTTGAGGATTCTATGTTACATTACAGTATCTTCTAGCAGACCTACTGGTCCTTTGGCAAGATTTTAAAGTCCCCCAGGGTCAGAAAGGCAACAGGATGGCTTTGAATGGAAGCTTGGGACCACTTGTAGTGAGATGTTCTATCATGGTGGTTAGTGATGGTGGTTAGTGATGGTGGTGGCAGAGATACAGTGAGGACAGAAGGAGACAATATGATGTCGTGGGAAAATACCCAGACCGTAGCCTGAGACACAAGTGGGCTCAAATCCCAGCTCTTGTCTGGTGTGTGAGTCATGTTTATAATCCTAGCTTTGGGAAGTTGATACAGGTGGATTATAGGTTCCAGGCCAGCCTTGGCTACATAGCAAGTACCAGGCCAGTTAGGACAACTTAAACTTAGCAAGACTATGTCTTCTGCTTTTTTCTTTCCCAGGTCAGGGTTTCTCTGTGTAGCCCTGGCTGCCTTAGAACTCACTTTAACTCAGAAATCTGCCTGCCTCGGCTTCCCAAGTGCTGGGATTAAAGGCGTGCACCCAGTCAACCTTTCAATTACTTGAAAATTAGCCTTTGAGGAAAAACAATGAGAGGAGTATTCTACCGGGCACTGTGTTACATGCCTTTAGTTCTGGCACTCAGGAAGTAAATCAGGCGGATTGCTGAGATAGAGGCCAGCCTTGACTACATAGAGAAATCTGGTCTCAAATGAAAGAAAACAAAAACTGAAACAAAACAACAGCAGCCTCCTCTCAGAATGTAGAGAATATTTTTTTTCTTCATGATTGTTTGGTGAGCCTTAGGTAACCCATAATGTGTTCTGTTTAATCAGGTTCTTCAACTGATTCGTGAGAGACACAACATCTGTAAGCAGATCCACCTGCCAGCCCAGAGTGGAAGCAACCGTGTACTGGACGCCATGTGGAGAGGGTCAGACTTACTTGGAGAGAGGACATCCTTTACCTTTCCAGTTTTCCTGAATAACTCAACACTGCATTTGTTGCTAAGGATCTAGGATAGTATACAACACACAGTAGTGAATTCAGCAGTCATTGTTGTTTGAGTAAACCTGTGGACAGTTGATCTTGCTGCTATGCAGCCCTAAACAGAATAGTGATTGAGTCTCTAGTTGCTTAACATTTTTAAACTAAGTGCTTACTGGGGGCCATATTTTACATCTCAGTATTTTTGTGTGTGTGTGTGTGTGTGTGTGTGTGTATGGGGGGTGTTGTTTTGATTTGTTTTGGCTTTCAAGACAGGTTTTCACTGTGTAGCCCTGACTGTCCTGGAACTTGCTCTATAGACCAGGCTGGCCTCGAACTCACAGAGATCTGCCTGCCTCTGCCTCTCAAGTGAGGGGATTAAAAGTGTGCTCCACCACCACCTGGGGAAATTTTAGTCTTTAAAAACTTGCAGGAGTAATAAAGGTTTTTAGATCTTAGACTATAAATGCAGGTCACATGACTCACTTTAGAACTAACTTTGCAGAGGTGAGGCTGGCTGTAAAATGAGCCAAGACAGGGTTCCTAGAACTAGAACTGTGCCTTATTCTCTACAGAGGCAAGGATCAAGGGACTTACTTTATTTTTAAAATCTTATTTATTGTATATGGGTCTTTTGCCTGCACGTCTGTCTGTCTGCATCACATGTAGATAATGTTTAAGGAGGCCAGAAGAAGACATTAGATTCCCTGAAATCAGAGTGACAGATGGTTTTGAGCTGCCACATGGTTCTAAGGACTGAATAGACAGTGCTCTTGACCACTGAGCCGCCTCTCCAAGTCCTAGAGGTCTTCTTAAGTGTTTGATTTCTTTCTTGATTTGTTAACTGTAAGGTCCTTAGGAGCTACAGTATGTGTGTGGGGGAACCAGAGACAAGTGTCATGACTTAGTTTTCGTCTTCTACCATAAATGTTCCAGGGATTGAACTTAAACCATCAGGTTTGATAATAATTATCTATCTGCTGAGACATCTCATTGGCCCAAAGAGATGTTTTATGTACTCCTCTCCATTTATGGGTGTGAAATCACAAATTGAAAAATGAATACGTGTGTAAATTCATAGTGTTGTCTCTGTATAGGGGCTCTATAGCATTTATTTAAATAAGATGGAGCCAGGTGTGGCAGTGTACTCCTACGGCGCTAGTACTTGGGAGATAGAGCCAGGAAGAACAGAAGTTGAAGGCTAACTTGATTTACATGAGGTCTTCTTGTAACCGTGCCCTCCCCTCCCCTGAAAAGGATGAATAGTTCATCTGGGCCTTTTCTTTTTGTTCCTTACTGCAGATATTCAAGAGAAGCGTATGTGGCGTTAGTTCATCATATCAGAGAGTCTATCCCAGGTACATCTAAGAAATGATGAGGGCATCACCACAGTCCACAGTCATCTTGATCAGCTACCAGCCTCTGGCAAATTCCTTACGCTGTCATGTCATAGTTTTTGCTGCTTGTGTGTTCATTTTCTGCTTCCCTGTTTTCCTCTCTGTGTTCCACTTTCCTTTCTGTCTTTCTGATTGTATGTGTGTGTTGCTCATGTCTACGGGCACATGCTTTGCCACTGGACTGCATCTCTGCACTTTGATTTTGATGCTGTGTCTTGTTATGTTACTCAGGGTGGCCTGGCCTTGAACTTGATTTTCCATCTTCATTGCTATTGCTTGGATTGTAAACATGCACTACCATGTATTCAGCTGTAATTGACTTTATGCAGATTTTAGATATGATCCCGTTATATGCTTCTGCTTTCCTTTTCCTTCTAATAAAATTACTGTTTGCTTGTTTTATTTTGCTAAGACTTGGTTGAGAATGCTGTCTGAAATCCCCTCAAATTCTGTTTTCTCACTGGGCAGTGGTGGCGCATGCCTTTAATCCCAGCACTTGGGAGGCAGAGACGGGCAGAGTTCGAGGCCAGCCTGGTCTACAGAGTGAGTTCCAGGACAGCCAGGGCTATACAGAGAAACCCTGTCTTGAAAAACCAAAACCAAACCAAACCAAACCAAAAATAAAATCTGTTTTCTCTTCTTTCTGAGTCTAGAGCTTACTATGTAGACTAGGTTGACCTCTGAGCCTAGAGCTTACTATGTAGACTAGGTTGGCCTCAAGCTCACAGAGATCCAAATGCCTGTCTCCCTTACCCTGAGATGAAAGGTATGTGCCTCCACACCTAGCCCCACATTCTAATTCCTGATTTGTGTATTATGCACACTTATTTGAGCTTTGATGGGTCAGGATGATGTTGCAGCTGGATGTACTGACTTTGTAGTGAGTACTGTGTGACTGGCTGTGTGAGAACAAAGATTTGTCATTTATAAAATAGAGTAAATAGTGCTCATGTCTTCTGATTTTGGTGGCAATTGAATAGCTAGTGACATATAGCACTTTTTACATACTCAGTAGCTGATAATTCTTGCTCCTGCATTGTAAATGATCATAATGCTAAATTAAATTCAGTTTGATCATATGTACATATGCTCAGTTATTATGAATTAATTAAAATATATAGATATAGTCTAGTTTAGAGGTAGAGTGTTCAAGGCCCTAGGTTCTGTCCCTAGCACTGTAGAAAACCAATCCCCTATCTCCAAATGATAGCATCAAAACAAATTACATAGATGTATATGTTTGTGTGACGTATGGAAAGACTCACTCGTAAAGGCAGGACTTGGGAGCTGGAATGCTAGTGGTAGAATGCTTATCTGGCATACACTAAGGTGCAATCTTTAATTCTGTCTGAACCAGTTGGAAACTCTGCACCTCTGCAGTATCTCTGAATCTAGCATTTGAAGCCAAGAACCATTTCCTAGTGCTGAAGGAAATGTGAAGTGAGAAGCCGGTTCTGGCCTGATGTTGAAAAGCAAGCCTCTCCTCTTGCGCTGTAATAACTTCTTTTTTTCTTTCCTTTTTTCTCCTTTTTTAATTTTCAGGACAGAGTTTCTCTGTGTAGCCCTGACTGTCCTAGAATTCACTCTGTAGACCAGGCTGGCCTTGAGCTCACAAAGATCCACCTACCTCTGCCTCCCAAGTGCTGGGCTGAAAGCCGTGCACCACCATGCCGAGTGCCTTCTTTTTGACTTAGATGTGGGCTGAGTAGTTTGGAAATGCATCCCATTTGCTTTCCTTCCCTCTGTCGTCTGTCATGGCTACATTCCTTCTGGAGGTAGGCAGCACAGCACTCTAAGTGCTGGTCTTTGTCCTTTGTTGTACATTGACAGGTGTGAGCCTCAGCAGCGACTTCATCACTGGCTTCTGTGGAGAGACGGAGGATGATCACCTGCAGACAGTGTCTTTACTTCGAGAAGTTCAGTACAATGCCGGTTTTCTCTTTGCATACAGCATGAGGCAAGTAAGTCCTTGACGGAAGACAGCATCATTCTCTTACTAGCTTAGGACTAACTGGCAGTGTTCTGGTAGAAAAGGGTATGACAGTAAGACAGACCTGGTAAAATCCCAGGACTTTTTTTTTTTAAGTTGTTTTTTTTTTCCAAGAGGGTCTTACTCTTGTTGGGGTCCAGAAATTGCCACACAGACTCTGGTCTCAGGCAGGCAAGAATAGTTTATTGAACTCACACCCCAGGTCTTACTGATCAGGGATGCAGCCTAGACTCGGGAGCTAAGACTTTGACATCCAGTGTTTCCCAGGGCCAGTTAATAAAGGCAAAAACCACAGTGAACTCATATGCAAGTGGTCGGCTGTTACTCAAGTCATTTTGGTAGTTTAGACATAACAGTTCAAACTGACCTTTAATCTCTAAGTGGAGTCCTTGGTTGTAGAATTTCTTTTCTTTCTTTCTTTCTTTTTTTTTTTTTCTGAGACAGGGTTTCTCTGTGTAGCCCTGGCTGTCCTGGAACTCACTCTGTAGACCAGGCTGGCCTCAGAAATCCGCCTGCCTCTGCCTCCCGAGTGCTGGGATTAAAGGCGTGCCCCGCCACTGCTCATAGAATTTCTTAAGAATAACAAATGTTGGGCCTGGAGAGATAGGTTAGTAGTTAAGAGCACTGACTGCACTTTCAGAGGTCCTGAGTTCAATTCCTAGCAACCACAATGTGGCTCACAACCATCTGTAATGGGCTCTGATGCCCTCTTCTGGTGTGTCTGAAGACAGCTACAGTGAACTCCTATATATAAAATAAATAATTCTAAAAAAAAAAAAAAAAAAGAATAACAAACCCTAGAACATAGTAGAATATATGGCCAACTTAACCCTGTTCTGATTTCTGATTCAAGCTGTTTTTCTATGTCAGGACATTATGGAATGCTGGCAGACATGGAACAAAATGGTTACAGCTGTGTCTGCCCTTGGCGATCTTGGAACTCGATGTGTATAGATCAGGCTGGCCTTGAACTCATAGAGATCTGTCTGCCTCTGTTCCTGTGCTCAGCTAAATTATAGGATCTTACTATTAATTGTTTTCTTTTCTGTAGTTAATTTTTATCTATTATATGTCAAATTTTAGCCGTTGTTTGAGGTAAGGTCTTACCACGAAGCTCAGGCTGGCTTTAATTCTGTTTTCCTTCTACTTCCCTGAGCTGCCCGAGTGTGAGCATTTAGGTGTGAGCCGCCACAGCCAGCAGACTTCAGCAGTGCACTTTAGGTGTGAGCCACCACAGCCAGCAGACTTCAGCAGTTTGATAGGAAAAAAAATACCATGCTAGTTGTCCTATTTATGAAATATTTTATGGTAGCTGGGTTTGGTGATATGTGCCTGTAATCCCGGCATTTAAGAGTCTAAGGCAGGGGAGTCTCAAGCATAAAAACAGCCTGGGCTACAGTCTAAGACTGTTTTAAAATCACAAACTAAACACTAACAAGAAAACCAAGACAAACCAAAACCAAAGCCCAGTGCACAGTGTTCTGTAGTCAGTGTTTTTTACAAAATTATTACAGAAGTGAGGCTTATAGGAGCCTGTATAGTCAATTGCTTCTTTTTTTGTGGTCATCACAGATCTACAAGAGAAAATATGAGGCTGGTCTAGATGGGAAATGGCCTTTCAACCCACAGTGGAAATATGACACTCAAATTGAGCCTCTGTTGTGTCATGAGAGTGTCTTTGTCTAAAGTCCTTAGTGCTCTGTGGAGTCGTAATAACAATACCAGCTCAGGGTTGTTCTGAGGTTTAAATAAGACGGTAGATGTAATGATATATATATATATGGTATATATAATGGACTTAGAGTCTAGTAACTGCCATCAGGATGGTTATCATTACTAACAACATGGTAACCAAGTAGAACCCCGGGTCTTAGGATCTTATACCCATTCCCCATTCTGTTTTCTTTCTTTTGGGGGGGGGGCGTTTTGAGATAGGTTTTCTCTGTGTAGCCCTGGCTGTCCTGGAACTCACTCCGTAGACCAAGCTGGCCTCGAACTCAGAAATCCACCTGCCTCTGCCTCCTGAGTGCTGGCATGAAAGGCATGCGCCACCACTGCCCTGCCCCATTCTGTTTTCATCTGTGGGTGTGGTAGCTCTTTCAGGGTAGATTGGTTTGAATTTCCACACAGTGGTATTTAGTCTTTCCTTTTATTCCTTGGCTCTTGTCTAGCTCAGTGGTTCTCTACCTGGCTTGAATATGAGCATAAAGACATATGTAACTATATATACATACACACATGCATACATACCCATGGTGGTTTTAAAACACTTCAAGGGTAATTATTGTTTCTGACTAGGTAATATGTGCTTACAGTGTAAAGTACAAGGGTTAAAACACATCTTCATTTTGCTGCTACCAGGTTTAGTTCCATTTTTGTAGGCAACTACTCTATCACTTTTCAGGTCTATTTCATGTGTTCATAAACAAGCATACTTCCCATACCAAAGACATGCACAGTGATCTGTACTTTGCTAATTTCAGTTTGCAGAGTACTTTGGAACAACTACATTAGTACATGTGGTGCTATCGTAGTAATAGTTGCATAATACTCCATTGGGTTGATGAACCACAATTTACTAGGTACTGGTTGGTGAGTGTGTGGACTGCTTTACATGTTTCTATAAACAACACTAGTGAGTAGCTTAGTGCATGGATTATTTAGTTTGTGTCCAAATACAAGCTTAGGACAAATATAAAGATTAATTTTAAGTCAGTGATTTTCTTTTAAAAATTATTCATTTATTTACATTTGCTTATTTATTTACTTTGTGTGTATGTTTTCGTAGGGTGTACATGTACTGCAGAGTATGTGTGTAGGTCAGAGGACCACTTGTTGGAGTTGGTTCTTTCTTTCCCCTACATGGGTTCTAGAATTAAATTAGGTCATCAGGCTTGGCTGTAGGCACCTTTACCCACTGAGCCATCCTACCAGCCATAAGTGTGTGATTTTCATTTGCTAAATTTAGAATGACTCAGCAAAGATTCTATTTCAGTTGCCCTTTCTCATGGAATGTTCCTAGAGCCAGAGAAGTAAATCTGGTTTAGGTTTGGGCTTTAGACCAAATTGTATGTCTGTAACTGGTGATTAGAATGAAGATATTCCCCTTTGTGCTCTGACGATTCAACAAGTCTGTAATGACTTTATCCTGTTTTGTTTTATAGAAGACACGAGCATATCACAGGCTGAAGGACGATGTTCCAGAAGAAGTAAAATTAAGGCGTTTGGAAGAACTTATTACTATCTTCAGAGAAGAAGCTTCAAAAGCCAATAAGACCTCAGTGGGTCATACCCAGCTGGTATTGGTTGAAGGGGTAAGGTCACACACCTCTTTTTTTTTTTTTTTTTTTTTCATTTTAAAATTTTACTTTTTAGTTGGGCATGGTGGCACACACCTTTAATCCCAGCACTCAGAGGCAGAGTCAGGAAGATCGATGAGTTCAAGGCCACTCTGGTCTACAGAATGAAGTTCCAGGACAGCCAGTGTTACATAGAGCTACCCTCTAGACCTGGTCTCACAGAGCCTACTTAAGTTGACCTTGAACTTGCTAGGCAGCCTAGGGTGACCTTGACCTTGAACTTCTGAGCTCATGCTCAAGTTATGTGGTGTTGCACCAAACCCAGGGCCCCTGCGTGCTAGACAAACACTACCATTTCAGCCCCAAATTTTTATTTTTATCTTGTGTCTTATGATCTTGTTAAACTTAGTGGTTCCAGCTTATTTACTTGTTAGTGTTTTGAATTTTCTATGTATATAATCATGCCAGTTTTCTTTCTTCCCAATGTACCAAGTATTTTGTTTTATATTTAGAGAAGTTGCTGTGGATATTCTAGTAATGAATTTGTTTACATTTTCTTAATTTTAGATTGTCTTTTTTATTTTTTAATTTTTTTGGGTTTTGTTTTTTTTTTTTGTGGTTTTTCGAGACAGGGTTTCTCTGTGTAGCCCTGGCTGTCCTGGAACTCACTCTGTAGACCAGGCTGAGCTCGAACTCAGAAATCCACCTGCCTCTGCCTCCTGAGTGCTGGGATTAAAGGCGTGCGCCACCACTGCCCAGCAATTTTAGATTGTCTTTATTCCTGTTTCTTTCCTCAAGAATTGTTTCTTTACAAATTTATGTTTATTATATTGTGTGTGTATGTGTGTGTGTGTGTGAGAGAGAGAGACACAGAGAGAGAGAGAGAGAGACAGAGAGAGAGAGAGAGAGACAGAGAGAGACAGAGAGAGCAAGTGCTCAAGGAGGTCAGAAGAGGGCGTCAGATCCCTTGGAGCTGGAGTTAGATATTTGCGAGACCCTCCGAGTGGGTGCTAGGATCTGGACCATGGTCCTTATGGTAAAGCAGTGAGTGCTCTAGCTCTGCTAAGTGGTCTCTTCAGCCTCCGAGGGGTATTTTTGTTCCATATTGTAATCTGAGTTGTTAATGCTTTCCTTTCTGGTCTTGAAAAATGTGACATTTCCTGCTGACCTTTATGTTTCTAGTGAGAAATCATGGATGTTTTTATGGGAATTTTCTAATTTTAGGAAAGATACATCTCTTTTAGGAAAGAAACATCAAGGTTTATTGATCTTTCTGCTTTCCTTTCCCCTTCCCCTGGCTTGTCCCCTCCCCCTTCCCCTCTCCTCCCCATTTCCTTTTCCTTCTATTGTCTTCTGTGTCTCCCTCCCTTTTATTTTTTGGCTTAAATAATAGAAATTAAGTTTTCTAATTTTGTGCCTGGAAGTCAGAGATGAGCACAGTCAAGTTCTTGTGAGGCCCACTTCCTGGTTTGCAGGTGGCTGTCCTCAGTGTTGTGTCCTCAAATGGCAGAGAGCAGTTGGTTTCAAGGTTTTTTTATTTAGAAGTTTGGCTGTAATGTATCTTGGTATAGGTTTCCTCTGTTAGGATTTTATACTACTTGACAAATTTGAGAAAATGTTTAGTCGTTACTTGACTACTTGAATTACTTGAATACTTTTCCCCCTCTTCTGCCATTCTGTGTTATTAAAGTTTTAATATATTTGCTGCTAGACTGAATACTTTTCTGCATTGTGATACAATATCAACACAAGTGATAGATTTTTGTATTGTCCCATGAGTGTCTGAGGCTCTGTTTATTTTTCTTGAGTCTATCTCTTTTGTTTAGTTTTTGAAATTTCTATTTGTCAGTTATTTTTTAATGTTTGATATATATATTTATAGATACACACACACACATACACATGCATACATTTTATATATATATATATGTATATATGTATATATATTGACTATAGTTGCTCTTAGCAAGAGGACTAGTGAGAAATATGTCTGCTTCATTTTTCTGGAAGCCATATGTGTTGTTTAGAACTAGATTTATTGTTTATGTTTGTTCAGGCATGTTTTAGTCATAATTGTTAGAAAGCTTGGTCCTGTAGGCTTCTTGACTAAGTGTGGGGATACTAGGGAGGGATTTTAGGTCCCTAATCTGAGAGAGCACTATCAGATATCACGGGTGAGTCTTTGGACCTGGGCTTTTGTGAAGTGACATGCTGCAGCTAGGGAAGAGGAGGCCAACACGGAGGGCTTGTTTCTGCTCTCCTTTCTGCTAGACTGAATGGCTGCCAAGCTCTTGAGATCTGGTCTCTTTGCTCTCCATCACTAGGCCTTCAGGCATATGTGTCCATGCCTGGCTTTTTATGTAGGTGCTGGGGATTCAAGCTCACATTGTAGAGCAAGAACTTCTTATCCACCGAGTCCTCTCCCCCACCTACATACACACTAATTATGTTGATATGCACATTACATGTTCCTATCAAGAACAGATGTGCAATGCCAAAGTAACTGTCTTGGTGACAATTTCTAGGTTACTCTGTTGACCTGAGTCTATAGAATTCTTACTCTACACATATGTATTTAGCAAAGAATCAGGAAACCCAGAGATAATTCTAGAGTTCTTCTTTCTACTTAATTTTCTCTTTTTCTAGAATTTCCTTCACAATTGTCTACTTTATCCAGCAAATCTTTCTTGTTATGGAAAGAGAACCCCATGTTGTACGTCTCTGTTTTATATACTCTAGCTGATATGTGCCTTTCTGTTTGAAAGCGGGAGTGAATGGAGGACTCAGCTCATTTGCTCTCTATTTCTGACAGGTCTTCTAGTATCTGAAGATAGTTGTTTCTGGTATTTTGTCTTATTTTCTGATTTTAGGCTAGAGGGTCAATTTGGTTCCTGTCATTGCATCTTGGCAGGCATAGGAAGACTTGCATATATTCTAGAACTTAATCCTCTCATTGGGGGTTTATCTTTCTTTCTGGTCTCAGGCTATGGTGGAGATTATCTTCAAATTAGCATATTTAGTTGGGGCAGGTAGCTCAAGCCAGAGAAACAATCCTAAGTGCTTACTGTGAGGTTGGGAAACACGAATGTTGATTTGTCCAGCACATCACTCTCCAGTACCTGGACTTCGTGCTTGTCATTCCTGCAGAAGCCAAGTGTGTAAAGATTCATCAAAACATTCAGCAGAATTTTGTTTTTGTGTGCACCACATGCTGTCCATTTGTTGAAACATACACACTGAGCCTTTAGATTTCTTCATTAACAAATGTTCTGATCCTGGAGAGCCTCAGACAAGAGGCTCAATGTCTGCCTCCTAAAACTTAGGATTGACAGATGTATACATTTTTCTCTTTGCTTTCTGCAGGTCAGCAAACGTTCTATCACAGACCTGTGTGGCCGGAATGATGCAAACCTTAAGGTGATTTTCCCTGATGTAGAGGTGGAGGATATCACTAGCCCTGGGCTCAAGGTCAGAGCTCAACCTGGGGACTATGTGCTGGTGAAGGTAAGTTGTCTTGAGTTTCCTTGTTTTGTCCATCTGACAAAACCTCAGAATCTAACCATTTTACTCTCTGGTGGTCTCATATCCTGTGTTCCTTCCTTGACACTGGACGAAGAAATGCCTTTCTTTAAATTGGGAATTTCCATTGTGGGTTCTGGGACCCAAACTAAGGCTCTCTGGAAGAAAGGCAAGTTCTCTTGACTACCAAGCCATCTCGCAGTCCCTATTTTATTATTTTTAATTGTGTGTATGTCTGTGCATGTGAATGCAGGCACTTACAGAGGCCAGAAGTCTTAGATCCCCCTGGAGCTAGATTTATAAGTGGTTGTGAGCTACCAGTATGGGAGCTAGGAACTGAATTCAAGTCTTAGGAAGAGCAGTATACATTCTCTTTTTTTCCCTCGTAATTTATTCATGTACTTTTTATATGGATGTCTTACCTGCGTGTATATCTGTGTACCATTTGTGTGCCTGGAGCCTGTGGAGGTCAGAAGAGGGCATTGGATCCCTCCTGGGTCTAGATTTATAGACAATTGTGAGCTGCCATGTGGGTCCTGGGAATTGAAACCAGGTCCTCTGGGAGAGCAGTCATTGTTATTGTCTGCTGAGCCATCTCTCCAGTCCCCATAGCATGTGCTCTTAATCACTGAGCTATTTAGTGACCAAGATTATTATTATTTAAATTATTTTTATTTTTATGTGCATTGGTGTCTTGCTCCTGGCACTGGAGTCACAGACAACTGTAAGCTGCCATGTGGGTGCTGGGAATTGAACCCAGGTCCTATGGAAGAGCAGCCAGTGCTTTTAACCACTGATCCATCTCTCCAGCCCTCAGCCAAGTTTATTTTTTAAGATCCCAGTGTAGCTTCAGATTTATTTGCTATTTTAAGGGGGTGCAGTAAAGAAACCATGAACATGGCTGCTCCATGATCAGGGAAGGTTTTTATTGTATATAAGAGAGAGAGTATCCAGAGGCACATGGAACTACAGAGCAGAGAGAAAGAGAAACAAAGTAGACATGGCCAGGGCTATCTGTGAGAGAAGAGAGAACAGCCAGAAAGGGAACAGTGAGAATACTGAGCATAGCCAGGGTCAGGGGATAGAGAAAGAGCAGGGATCTGAGATGAGAAGGCCAGGATGCTAGCTAGTGTGGACTTGAAATGTATAACCAGTACTTCGAGTGAGCCTGTAAGCTGGCTTTGATATGCAACCACACAGGTAGCCATATGTCCCTTCTGCCAGGGGTAAGGGAAATGACTCTGTTTGGCAGATGGGAACTGGTTTTACAAGTACCTGAGGAAAACTGGCTTTTATCAAACTGCTAGAAATTTTCCTATAATCCAGTGTGAGCTCATTTCTGGATATTTGGACAGCCTGGGACCTAACAGTTGCCTTCTCATATTGCCTCTTAATTTCTTCCCTCTGTAACTGTGGGTCACTTAAAAAGGATTAGGTTGGTGATCAGATTGTACTGTTTGTGTGGTAGTCTTTTACAAAAATAGAAGAATTCCATTTGATCAGAAAAAGGTGATGTTGGGTTACTTAAGACTTCTGTTTTACACCCACACCTGACATAAAAGTGCATACATAGATTCAGTGGAAGGATTGATATGAGAAAGGAGACTGCGTTAGTCATTCATCTCTGCTGTCCACACAGTGCTCACACTGAGGTCTCCTGACTGCATGAGAACCACTCCCTTATGAAATCTATACATTCTTTCCTGTTTTCCTAAATACCATCTCACTGAAACTGGCTCCTTGCACACTCTGTATCTCCAACAAGCAGTTCAACAATGCCAGAGAAAAAGCATACATAAGATGATAGAGTGGGTGCTAGAGAAGTGGCCTAGTGGTTAGCCTGCTCCTTTAAGGGACCTGGGTTCAATTCCCAGCACCCACATGGCATCTCACAACTGTATATATGGTGCATATGTGTGAACATACATGGGCACACACATACAAACACACAGATACATACATACACTCAGGCAAAATAATCATACACATAAAATAAATAACTCTAGAAACAAATATGATAGAGAAGGTTCAGTGATTGAAGTCACTCATGTAGTGACTTCAGTCAGATTTGAGTTCTCTTTTGCCTGAGAGTGCACGTGGAGGGTCCTTGACTGGTGATTGTGACGTCAGGGATCAGGCCTCTTCTGCAGTTTCCCCACTATGAGTTTTTATTAGGGTACACCACTGAGCAGGACCAAGAGGCCCTGTTTATTAGGATAGCTTACATTCTGTATCTCACCCACCTCTATTTCACACCAAAAAGAGAGAAGTGTGGATGTCCTTGTACAGCCTCATGCAACAGCTAAGACTCTCCAGGAGTGTGTGAAGACTTCAGTTCTAGCTCTAGTATCCATGGAAAAAGTCAGACGTGCTGGCACACGATTTTTAATTTTTTATATTTATTTATTTTACTTTATTTTCTGTCCCCCCTAACCCCCCAACAAGATTTCTCTGTGTAGTCCTGGCTGTTTTAGAACTCACTCTGTAGACAAGACTGGCCAGGAGATCTGCCTGCATCTGCCTCTAAAGGCATAAGCCACGCTGTTTGATTAGCTATCTTTTTAAATTAACTAATTAATTTTTGATACAGGTTTTCTCTGTATAGCTGTCCTGGAACTTGCTATGTAGATAAGGTTGGCCTTGAATTCACAAGGTCTGCCTGCCTTTTCCCCATTCCAAGCTCTGGGGTTAAAGGTATGTGCTGGCCTGACAGACCATTTTGTTGTTTTTGTTTTCTGAGACAGGGTTTTCCTGAGAAAGGACTTTCACTTTGTAGCCCTGGCCTGTAACTCACTATGTAAATCAGGCTAACCTCTAAGTTGAAGAGATGTCTTTCTCAGCTTCCTGGCTGGGCTACCTCACCTAGCTTCTGGTACATGACTTTATCATAGCACTGGGGAGGAGGCAATTGGAGGAGGATCCCTGTGGTTTACTGACTAGCCAGTCCAGTCCATTTTGGTAAGTCCAAGACCCAGAGAGACCCATCTCAAAAACAAGGTGGACAGCTCTTGTGTAATGATACCCACAGTTATCTCTGGTCTCATACATATCCATGTACTCAAGTGTACATGTGTCCATATTAATTATGCATTTGTTCACATTGAACAGATAACTAAAAATAACAAACTTGTCATCAAACCAAAACTGAAAGTTCACTTCTTGTTAAAGTTCCCATGTTATAGTGGTATAATTCTTTTTTGAGACAGGTCTATGTACCTGTGGCTGGCCTGAAACTCACTGTGTAGACTAGGTCTACCTGGAACTCAAGAGAGATCTGTCCCTTTTGAACATTGGGATAAAAGGCATGTACTATTTATTAAGCCTGGCTTACTTACACCTACAAACAAGTACCTGACTTGTTAAAGATTTAAGTTCTATGAACTAAAAGGAATTTTAGGTTAATTATGTCACCACTGTCTCTTAATCTAATAAGGTGCCGTATAAACACATAGAGCCTGGAGAGATGGGTTATCAGTTAAGAGCACTTCCTACTCTTACCACAGGATCCAAGTTCCCTTGCCAGCCTTCATTTTGGGCAGTTTACAAACTACTGTTTAGGTAAACCAGCTAGAGCTTCATATGGAGAGACTATCTCCCTTTCTCTCCAAAACAAAAGAAAAAAATACGATTCTTAGTAGAAGCAAGGTAGAAAATGTGTGCCTCAAAACCAAGAGCTTAATTGCACATAGCTGAGAATGGCTTAACTGAATGCAAAATGGTAAACAGATTAATGACTCATACCTGTAATTCTAGCTTTTAAGAGCCTAATGCAGGAGGATAGCCACAAATTCAAGGCTAGCCTGGGGCACATAGTGAGTTTCAAGCCAGCCTGGGCTATGGAGTAAAATGTTGCTTCAAAATAAAAGAGTTCTAATATAGATTAAGAATGAGTGTTGAGAGTGAGAGTGTGTGAGACAGAAGAAGAGAGAGAAAGGGAGTGCAGTTTACGAAAAGTCCCATGCAAAAGGAAGCACAGCGGGCAGTGGTGGCGCATGCCTTTCATGCCAGCACTCGGGAGGCAGAGGCAGGCGGATTTCTGAGTTCAAGACCAGCCTGGTCTACAGAGTGAGTTCCAGGACAGCCAGGGCTACACAGAGAAACCCTGTCTTGAAAAACCAAAAACCAAAACTAAACAAACCAAAAAACAAAAGGAAGCACAGACTTGAAGAGAGTTGCTATATTTTTAAAGTAAACGTTAAATTGAGATATATTGTTAATGTAAACAGTTGCCCACATTTAAAAAAGTTTAAGATTCATTTACTTATTTTATGTATGAGTGCTCTATCTGCATGGACATATGTATGCCAGAAGAGGGCATCAGATTACATTACATATATAGTGGTTATGAACCACTATATAGATCCTGGGACTTGAACTCAGGTCCTCTGGAAGAGCAGACAGTGCCCTTAACTGCTGAGCCATCTCTCTAGCCCCAATTGCCCATATTTTAAATAAATTATTTGATGAATTCTTATCGTGGTCTCACTCAGGTAGCTATTTCTGAAATAAAAAGAATGTTTTTTTGCGCCCAGAAAATCCTTTCGTGTACTTCCTAGTTACTGTCCAGCCACCTGGAATTGTAGGCATGTGCCACAATCTGCTCCACATTTGGTTTTGTCTGGGTTTGTTTTTTTTGCAAATGGAATTCTGTAGTGTATAGGTTGAATGAATGCCTGCTTTGTTTTCCCCCAACGTGTATTCTGTGCTTCGTTTCTCCATCACAACAATTTGTTATGCGTTGTACTGTCGGTGGGTCATATTGGTTGTTTCCAGTTTGGGCCTAGTCCATTTGCTATTGCTATGAGTATCCCTGTACATGTACTGTAAGGCACATACATATTTATCTCTGTGGGTTATATGGCTTGGTATTTCTGGTGGCTGTAACAGGAACGGCTCAAGTGTTTTACACTCTTGCTAACCGTGCTAGAGGATTCTAGAAATTTCACCTTCTGCTTCTGCTCCTGTTCTCTTGTGTCTGCCCCTTGACAACCAGTGTGATCTTTCTGATTTCAACCCTTTACTCTGTCTGCAGCTTCCACCTTGCACTGGAGCCTGAGCATAATCAGGCCTTGCGTGACCTGTGCTGGCTACTTCCCTTCGATGTCCTCCGCCCATTCTCTCCTCCTTCTCACCGCCTCCTTTTTGTCTTAGGTTCTGCTCTGTTCTCAGGAACTGCATACATGCTATTTTGGCTTGGGAGGCTTCTGATCTTTCGCCTGGTTGTTTTCTTTATAATCTTGAGGTTCTCGCATCAATGTTACTTCAGAGATGCCTTCCCTGAACATCATTGTTTTGAAGCAACTTCTCCTGCCTAATTCCCTACTATTCCATAACTCCTGCCTATTAGTTACTTATCTCCCGTTATTTCAAGAGTACTTATTACTGCCTAAATTATTTTTGTTTATGTATATGATTATTAGCTGCCTTTCTCTGAAAGCTCTATTGTGGGTAAGATAATACCTATTTCGTTTACATTTGTATTTCCAACACCAAGTTAATCCCTAGTATAAGTAAGAATTTTGTAAATATTTACTAATGGATCAATTTATTCTGATGAGAAATGTGATTACTGGTAACTTTGGGGTCTTATTTATTCAGTTCTCACTCACAGGTGAAATAAACTTTCTCAGTAAGTTTTGATAAAAAAATATTACCAGGATTGGCCAAGCAGTAGTGGTGCATGCCATTAGACCCAGCACTCAGTAGACAGAGGCAGGTGGATTTCTGAGTTTGAGGCTGGCCTGGTCTGTAGAGAGAGTTCTAGGACAGCTGGGGCTACACAGAGAAATCACTTGAAAAATAAACAAACAAAACCCATAAGGATGGCTTTAACTAGCTCAGCTTGTATCCTAAGTCATTCCAGAGGCTGGAGGATGGCTGTGTGCTGAGCAGCTCACAAGTGAGCCTAACAGTTGGAGCTGAGAAGGCTCCATCATCTCCTCAGAGAAACATGAAGAGCTGCCTGCTATTGGGCACAGATCTGGACTTTTAGTTGGACTTGTTTTTGTTTGAGACTATATATACCTGCCTGTCCTGGAACTCACTCTGTAGACTGGGACTGAGAGAAGTACAAAGAAGGGAAATTGTAATCAGGAAATGTTATGTGAGGAAAAAAGTCTGTTTTCAATAAGAGGAAAACTTTCTTTTTAAACAGTAACACATTTATGACAAATGCAATACAAAAATTTATCACCTTGATTCAAATACTCACAAGACCCTGTTTCAAGGACATTACAAATTGTGTATTCGTTGGTAAAATCCATTTACTTCATTTTTTTGTTTGTTTGTTTAACAGTTGGGATTCAAAGTGTTAGAGATCTGCCTGATCCCATAGGAAAAATACTAACAGTAATAATTTTTAAGTGCCACTTCAGAAGAGCATGCATATGTTTCAGAGTCATTGTGATTGTTACCTTAAATCACAATACTAATTTTCCTGGCTTTTCAAAAATCATAAAACTAACTTTGTGATTTTACATTATAAACCCACTCTATATGTAAACACAGGCGTGTCTAACAAATACGTTCAACTTGGGCACCAACCAGTAATTGAATAAATTTTTTTTTTTTTTTTTTTGTTGTTGTTTTTTTGAGACAGGGTTTCTCTGTGTAGCCCTGGCTGTCCTGCAACTCAGTTTGTAGACCAGGCTGGCCTCAAACTCAGAAATCCGCCTGCCTCTGCCTCCCAAGTGCTGGGATTAAAGGTGTGCGCCACCACTGCCCAGCCAATTGAATAAATTTTTAAATAGATCCATAAATTTATTATTTCAAAAGGACACTCTAGATTCCCCCCCACCCCCCATATAAATGGAAAGCCAACATCTGTGCCTTAAGTAGAAAGTAATCTTAAAATAAGCATAATGAAAACAAAACAATGTCACCAAACTCCAGCTGGATCTGGTGGCCGGCACAGGCTCAGGAGGCCCTTTCTCTGTTGAAAAAGGGAGTGTTCACAGAGTGTGGAAAGCCGTCAGGGAGCCAGTCTCCATAGTAACAAGCTGAAGGGAACCGCAGAGGGAAGAAAGCGGCCCTCTGGGTCCACTGCTGCTTTTTGATTAGTGTGGCTCCCAGCAGGCCCAGATGTGTCCTGCTGTGCTCAGCCCACTCAGGAGCCCGTGGTTCTGTTCCCCCTTCCTGTGGAAGGCTGGGCCCTCTCTTGCATGCTGGGCAGGCCAGAGGTCAGCTCAGGCTAAAGCCAGTAAGATGTACAACCATGTGCCCTGTCAGAATATGGATCACTGCAGTTGGGATGTTCATGGTTCCTTATAAGCCTCCCATACCTGATGGATTGTGTATTCCATCCTGTCTGACATCTCTTCCTTTCAGGCTTGAGGCCACACAAGCACTGTTCACTTCCTGTCATTTCCATCCAAGTCCTGTCCCATGGTGCTGTCAGGTTACCTTGTCTTCTTTTGATGGGTTTTCTTTCAGATCACCTCTGCCAGTTCTCAAACTCTCAAAGGACACATTCTCTGCAGGACCACTATGAAAGACTCATCAACATATTGCTTGACCTGAGTTGGTGGCTTAGTAGTGGACTTGGGCAGTTTTTTCTCATGCTCCGGAGATAAGGTAATAGTCTTGAAGCGTCTTTGCATTAAAATGGAAGAGTATATTTCTTTGTTGTCACTCGAACAACTGTTACAATAATAAATTTCATAAATTAATGGCTTCCTTGTCTCTACTTTTTTCATTTTTGTCTTGGCTTATTTGTGGGGTTCTTCCTGTCTCTTTGTTAGAGTGCTTCTCAGCACAAGTGTTATGTAATGCTGTTGACTCAGCCGCTAACCACCATTTGTTTATTTGTTTATTTTGCCTGAGGATTTTCCTCATGGGCATCTTTTCAGCTTTCCCATGTAGAAGTAAATCACTTGGAGTTTTGGAAAATGTTCTTACCTATTAGTGGGCTTTGAGCAATGGTCTTTGGCTTACTTACCATTGCAGTTATTTTCATGAAGTAAAAACAAAAAACAAGAAAAATCAAACTGAGATGGTAGCATGGGATATTTAGAGCTAGATTTCAGTTCAAGTCCAACCTCCTTTAGCATTGAATGAGGCTCTGTGTATAACTCTGGTATAGTGCTTGCCTAGAATAAGCAAGGCCCTGGGTCAGATCCCCAGCAGTATGGTGTGTGTGTGTGTGTGTGGTGGGGGTGGGGTATGATGGGCCGATGGCGAAGCAAAATGTTTACAGAGCTCTCACCCGCTCTAACTGTGAGGTAGGTTTTTTTTTTTTTTTTGGTTTTTCGAGGCAGGGTTTCTCTGTATAGCCCTGACTGTCCTGGAACTCACTCTGTAGACCAGGCTGGCCTCCAACTCAGAAATCCGCCTGCCTCTGCCTCCGAGTGCTGGGATTAAAGGCGTGCGGCCACCACTGCCCAGCATGAGGTAGGTTTTTTTTAATGCAGGCTGGCCTTGAGTTTGCTTTTCCTTCCTTCTGAATGCTAGAATTAGAGGTATGTCCCACCCACCACAGCAGGTATGCACATCTGGGATGCAACTAGAGCTTGATGCATGCTGAGCAAATGATCCTCATAAACTGAACTATATCCACTGGTTCTCTGTAAACTCTTACCAAATGGAAATCGTCCTTGAGAAACTCGCTGCTGAAACAGTCTACATATTTGTGTATCCTGAGCTGTTAATTGTGTCTGGCTGTGATCTGCTTCAGACACTCTGCTGACTAGCACAATAGCTCATGGGAGTCTGCTTCAGTGCTGGTTCATCTCTGGACAGCTGGTTCTGTTTCTGTGTTCATCCTAAAGAGTTGTTAGATCAGAACTGGTCTCTGCTTGGTCACATGTAGAGCTGTACCAGCTCTCTTTACCTTCCATCATTCTTGTTCCTGATTTTACCCCAGCCACTGAAGAGACTTGGTATCTGCCAGGAAGATAAAGGGTGCAGATTTGTAAGGAAACAACAGAGAAGTCTCCACCCTAAAATTTATAGCACTGATATGAGCCTTTAAATGATTCTTCTACAAACAAGTCTGATTACTTAAAGATGGCCCTCAGATACCTTCAGCTCAAGAAGCTAGTGACAGGTTTTAAATAGGAACATTGGTTGCTTAGTTTCTGACTAGCCAATATCCCACAGATGTGTTTCGTCCATATCTAAATGCTCTAAGATAGCCTAAGTGTGGGTACAGTGGCATTCTTTCCTAGCCTTTAAGCCTCCTGCAATTTGCCCTACTCCTTAAGAATTTACGGCTGTGTAAGTGCGGTGTATTTTGCTTCCACAGCTCAAAGTTAGGCATCAGTGGCAGTTGTTTGGGAGATTTGCTTTCTTCTTTTTCTTTATTATATATGTTTAAATCTAAGGAAATTTTTACTTCTGTATTTCATTTCATAATTTAAATCCATTTAGTATATAGCATTACTACCTGTTGCTTAAGATGTAAAAAATTTTTAGCCCTACTTCCTTCCTGCATGGTGGCAGTATGGGGCGATGGTCCCAGGATGGTCTGCACCCCAGTGGAGCGGATGTGGCATATGACTTCTACACCCAACATGAGTGACATTTCCTGTAAAAACTGGATGACTATCTGGAGTGGCCAGAGTATTTCATGGCAGTAGCCTTCTTGTAGCACAAAGAAGCAAGGACCCAAGTTCCCAGGTGGGGGCCTGCATTGTGAATACAGAAAACAAGATCACTGGAATCGGGTACAATGGATTGCCAAATGGGTGCAGCGATGACCTGTTGTCTTGGAGGAGAACAGCAGAAAATAAGCTGGCTACTAAATGTCCTTATGTGTGCCATGCCGAGCTGAACGCCAGCATGAACAAGAGTTCAGCTGACCTGAAGGGCTACAGTGTGAATGTTGCCTTGTTCTCATGTAACGAATGTGCGAAGCTTATCATCCAGACAGGTATAAAAGAGGTTATTTTCATGTCAGATAAATCCAACATTGAGGAGATGACAGCCGCTAGGCTCCTGTTTAAATTGGCTGGGGTTACGTTCAGAAAATTCACACCCAAGTACAGCAAGATTGTCATTGACTTTGATTTGATTAATAGCCGACCGAATCAGAAGCCTCAATGAGTTTCATTTAAAGTCTAAGAAAATGACCCCCCCCCCCACATACACAAGAGGCTCCCCGAGCCTTTCATCTTGAAGACCCATGTAACCTTTTAATATACCACAGCACACATAGACATCTAAAGAATATAAAACTTTGAATCTTCTCTACCGTCACATGGATCTACATCTGTTTCAGCTGTTGATTTAGTTTGATTTGGAAACTAAGGGACTGCCCATGGGAGCGGGAGTGAAAGTCTCTCCACTTCCTGGGAGTCTGTCTGCCTGGGATGAGGGTGGCTCTACCAGAGAATGTCAGCTCTGTCATCCACCGAATTTCAACAGCTGCTTCTTGCTGCTACACGGGCTAGAAGGACATACAAATAATTGCTTCTTGTTCTTAGTAGGGATGAGCAGGCACACTGATGTGAACATCTGGCTCAAATGAAGCATACCCTGTTATGCCCTTGGAAATACAAATAGGACCAAGTGAAGCTAGCATGAACATACTTGTGCAGAGTTGAGGGGACCTCTCTCCAGTTCCTATGAGGTTGAGGAGGGCATGTGTCCTGGCAGATGATCAGTACAACTGAGCTAGCAGTATCCCCTCGGTTTGTACTTTCCTGCCTCACACAGAACAGTGGCACACTATCCCTCTGGAGGGTAGGGGATCTCTGCAGTTTTTGCTTTTTATCCTTGGTTTGTTGGTTACAAAGCACTGTTAAATTTATCTGAGGAATAAGTTCCTAGAGGAAACAGCTTATCACTCCCCCTAGACCAGGCGCTGTGGGGTGACAGCTGGAGTTGTATGGACGGGTGATGTGGGATGTCCCCCATCCTGTGTCTCCTGCTGTGGACACATGTCATTCCTGTTCCACGTGCCAGCATGGCTCATTTCTAAGGGCACCCTACAACCTGAGAGTACATTAATTCCTGTCTTAGAATTGTGGGAAACTCTAGGTACCTGGAGGTGGTCTATGCCAGACCCACTGGGATGCCCCTCATTTGTGCCTTCAGCCACACAGGCAGCATTGTAGGTGGGAGTGTTCCACTGTGTACTCTGTTTTAAAATTTCATTTAACTTCTAGCAAACATGCTCAGTGTCTTTGGTAAAATAGTTTCTTTATCCTAAAAATTGTTCCCTTTTTTTAGAGTGCTTGTTTTTTTCATGAGTTTTTATTTTGTCTCTAAGATTTTTTTTTATACTGTATTTTGGAGCATTTTTTTTTGTGGTTTGGATCTTTGCCAATATTATTAAAGTTTTATTAAAATCTACCAGCACCAAAAAAAATTTTTTAAAAAAATTATTTCCATGTGCTTATATATGTCTGTATGAGTATATGCATGTGTGTGTGCAGGTTCCAGAGGAGCCCAGAAGAGGGTGTTGGATCTCTTGAAGATGGAGTTACAGGCGATTGTGGGTTGCCTGATGTGCTTGAAACTGAACTTGTGTCCTCTGCAAGAGCAGTGTAGTCTGCCTTAGCTATGGTTATATTGCTATGAAGAGACACCATGGCCAAGGCAACCATACTGAGAGAAGCCATTTAACTGGGAGCTTGCTTATGATGTCAGAGTTAGTCCATATTCATCATGACAGGATGCCTGGCAGCATGCAGGCAGATGCTGGAGCAATAATGCATCCTGATCTGTAGGCAGAGAGGCTTGACAACCCTGGGCTTGACATAGGCTTAGAAACCTCAAAACCTCAGTGACACACTTTCTCCAACAAGGCTACACCTCTTAATGCTTCTAATCCTTTCAAATCCTACCACTTCTTGGTAACTGAGAATTAAAATATATAAACGTATGGGGGCCATTCTTTTTCAAACCACCTCATACTCCTTACCATTGACTGTTCTCTCTAGCCCTTAAGACCTGATTTCTCTCTCTGTGTCTCTCCCTCCCTCCCTCCCTCTCTTTCTGTGTGTATGTGTGTGTGCGCATGTGTGTGTTTGTGTGTATGCATGCATGTGCATGATAGGAGGTCAGAGAATAACGTGCAGGAGTTGGTTTTCTCTTTCCACAGTGTGGGTCATAGAAGATGGAACTTAGGTTGTCAGGCTTGGTGAGCTGCTCTACTTGCTGAGCCATGTTGTTGCTTCCTACTTGGTAAGTGTCCTGGATAGTTTTATGCTATCTTGACGTAAGCTAGAGTTATCTGAAAGGAGGGAACCTCAATTGAGAAAGTGCCTCTATAAGATCTGGCTATAGGACACTTTCTTAATTAATGATTGATGGTAGAGAGCCAAACCCATTGTGGGTGGTACTATCCCTGGGCTGGTGGTCCTGGGTTCTAATAAGAAAGCAGGCTGAGCAGGCCATGGGGAGCAAGCCAGTATGCAGCACCTTTTTGTGTCCTCTGCATCAGCTCCTGCCTCTAGGTTTGAGTTCCTGTACTGACTACTTTTGATGAGGAACTGTGATGTGGAAGTGTAAGCTGAATAAACCCTTTCTTACCCAAGTTGCTTAGGTCATGGTATTTCTTCATAGCAATAATAACCTAAACTGAAACAGCAGGGTTTTTTTTGTTTTTTTTTTTGCTTTTGTTTTGTATTTATTTTATGTGTTAGTATTTATCTACATACATATATGTGTACTATGTATGTGCCTGGTACCCTAACAGGCCAGAAGGGACATTGGATCCTATATTGGGTAATTTTCTGTTGCCATGATAAAACACTACAACACAAAGCAACTTATAGGAGAGTTTATATTGGCTTATATTTCTGGAGGGAAGGTTCGTAATGGTAGAGGAGGCTTGGCAGCAGAGAGCTAGAGCAGGAAACTGAGAGGCCACAGTACAGCTGCACATAGACCACAGAGAGTGAACTGGAAGTGGATGGAGCCATAAGCTCTCAGAGCATGACCCACCCAGGCTTTATGCCTTAGACTTCTCAAACAGCAACAGCTTGGACCAAGTGTTACAGTCCATAAGCTGGTGGGGGCTGTTGCTCATTTAAGCCACCACATTCCACTCCCTGGCTCCTATGGGCTAAGGACAGTCTTATGATACAAAATACATTAGTCCAACTTTAAAAGTCTCCATAGTCTTTAATAATCTCAATGCTATTCAGAAATCCAAAGTCCAAAAATCTTTTTTGAACTCAAGGCAATCTTGTAACAAGTTATATACTTTCAACATGATTGCACGGAATATGTATTTTCATTTCAAAGGGAATGGAGGCACAGTGAGGAAATAATAGATTAAAGCAAGACTGAAACCCAGTAGGGCTGTGGTGGTTTAAATATGCTTGTTGTATGGGAAGTGGCTCTATTAGGAGGCGTGACCTTGCAGAGTAGGTGTGGCCTTGTTGGAGGAAGGAAGGGGGTCAATGTGGGGGTGATCTTTGAGGTCCTGTGCTTAAGTTCCACCCAGGGCAGAAGAGACACTTCTTCCTGGCTGCCTTCAGATCAAAACGTAGAACTTCAGCTCCTTTTCCAGTACCACATCTGCCTAGATGCTTCCTGCCATGATGATAATGGACTGGACCTCTGAAACTGTAAGCCAGCCCCAATTAAATGTTGTCCTTATAAAAGTTGCCTTGGTCATGGTGTCTCTCCACAGCAATAAAACCCTAAGACAACAGCAAACACCAAGTTCCATGTCCAGTGTCTGGGACATTTCCAAGGGCCTAGATATACTCCTCCTGCTTTTCTGCCAGCAATATAGACCACTCTCTAAGGCTGGCTCCACATGTAGTTATCTTTGGCAGATGTCTCATGTCTCTGGTATCTCCAGCATCCTGGGTCTCTGCAACTCATGCTTCATTTTTATAGCCTGATACAGTGTCCTCTCAGGGTGTTTTTGGAGTGATTCCAGCACTGCCCCTTGTTCCCTGTCCTCAGTGACTTTTTAAAACCTTGGAGAAAGTTTCCATAATCCCTTCACTCTTGCTTCTTTTCATGTCTCTAAAGGGAGGACCATGTGACTACTCTGCCATGTTTGATGGTCAGCTTGGGATGGACCCTGTCCCCCTTGAATTACATTAGCAGTTTTTGTATGCAGTTTCTCTCCAGGAGCAGGAAACCCCTTAGCTCTCTTTCACAATTTAGAAGCTTAGAGGGATGGGGTCTTAGCATGTGGGTAGGTATCTTTCCTATTCCAATGCAGAGCAAGAGGCTTTCCCCTTAATGGTGCTAATGTCTTTCATGCTTAATCCTTTTCAGCCCATGCCTTGGCATTAACATTAACAGTGCACCCCCCACTACAGTTTGTATTTCTTTCTGCCCTACTTGCTCCTTTTTATTGTAGATTGGCATAAGATTTATCAGTAATGACCATGTTATGATCCAGTGTTATACAGCTCAGAATTTACTCTGCCAAAGAAATTAGCCCATGGGCATAAAATAACTAGATATCACAGAAATGGCCTCTAGACCTGTTGCTGATTCAGTCTTAGCGTCTTTCTGAAACCTTATGAACCGTGTCTCTGCAGTCTGCATTACTCTCAGCACTGCTGTCTTCTTCTAGGTTTCCTACTAGAATGGACCCTTAAACTCAGTTTGCAGTGTTGAACTACTTTCTAGTGCAAAGTCCAGACTCATCTGCAAGCCTCCCCAAACTGTCGTGTTCTTCATAGCAATACTTCACTTTCTGTTCTCAGTTTCTGTTTAAGTTACGTTTTGTTGCTTTGATAAAATACCACGACCAAGAGCAGCTTATAGAAGAATTTATTTTAGCTTACAGTTCCAGAGAGTGAGTTCCTAATGAACTGAACAGTCTGATTATCATGCGGTTGCTCAGTTCACAAGGCAGTGTGCTGTAGTAGTCTTAACCTGGCGTTGAAGGCCTAGAGAATTCCTGGATAGCACCTGATCTTCTGTCTATATTGAAACCAAAAGAAATAGGTTCTAATATTGGGGAAGGAATATTACAGCAACAGGGTAGATAAACTTGCCAGCAAGAGTGAGGGCAAGCAGGCAAAACCAATGTTCCCTTTTCCCAGGTCTTTTCATCTGTGTTGCCACCAGAAGGTGCTTCTCACATTTAGGGCAGATCTTCCTGCTTCAAATAATTTGATCAAGAAAAACCTTTACAGGAACACTCAGCAGCTTATGTTATAGTTGATTGCAGATCCAGTCAATCTGAAACCACGACTAGCTCTAACAGACTCCATGGAACTAAAGTTACAGATGGTTGTGAGTCACCATGCATGTGCTGTGGACTGAACCTATGTCCTCTGCAAGAAAGCAAATGCCCTTAACGATTCAGCTGGCTTCCCAGCCCCTCCACTTGGTAAGATTTGACCTTTGTATATCTATGATAGTTTCTAAATCAGACAATGACTCTGTCCACCAGTCTGATGTATTTCTTGTCTTTAACCTCCTGCCTGTCAAGCTACCATGGATTTATTGTTACAACCCTTTTTATTTTCCTCCCCCAGATACTTTATTAAACATTTTAATAATCTGCAACATGGCCCCCAAATAGATTAATATATAAATATATTAATATATAAATAATATATAAATATATTAATAATATAAAGATTTACATTAGTGGATGCAGCATCCTTTTGGATGGGGAGAATCGCACAAAGTTCCTACTGAGGATAGAGAAGCTTCACAGGCACTCCTGAATGAGAGTGTTATTCTTTGATTTCCCCTGCTTAAGAATTCCACTTAGGCCGGGCAGTGGTGGCGCACGCACGCCTTTAATCCCAGCACTTGGGAGGCAGAGGCAGGTGGATTTCTGAGTTCGAGGCCAGCCTGGTCTACAGAGTGAGTTCCAGGACAGCCAGAGCTACACAGAGAAACCCTGACTCGAAAACCCAAAAACAAACAAACAAACAAAAAACAAAACAAAAAACCCCCAAAAAACCCCAAAACCAAAACCAAACAAAACAAAAAAACACAAAAAAACCAAACCAAAGCAACAACAACAACAAAAAAGAATTCCACTTAGCTCAGGTAATGAAGACCAACCACTGCTCACTACAAATCAAAGAAAACCTTTGATCTTCAATGTCCTAAAGAAATGTCCTTCGCTGTGGTATTTCAAACCATGAAGACATAACCTCTAAGCCCTGTAAACAGGCCCTTTGGCTGTATAGTCACATGAGAAAGTTGCTGTTTGGATAGTCTTACTGCTTGAAGCTTTCCAGCCAAGGCCTTCCAAGAACACATATAGAAGAAGAGTGTAGGGCTGTGAGTGAGCTGCTTTCCCATCCACCTGCATCCTTCTTACCAGGGAAGCTCTTTTTTTTATTTTTAATACGTTATTTACATTTCAGATGTTTTCCCCTTTCCAGGTCTCCCCTTAGGAAACCCCCTATCCCATCCCCCTCCCCCTGCCTCTATGAGGGTAATCCCCCATCCACCCACCCAATCCGGTCTTCCCTCCCTAGGATTCCCCTATACTGGGGCATCTAACACCCTCAGGCCCAAGGGCCTCTCCTCCCCCTGATGGCCATCAAGGCTTTCCTCTGCCACATATGTGGCCAGCACCATGGGTCCTTCCGTGTATATTCTTTGGTTGGTGGTCCAGTCTCTGGGAGCACCAGGGGATCTGGCCAATTGACACTGTTGCTCCCTCCATGGGACTACAAACTCCCTCAGCTCCTTCAGTTCCTTCTCCAACTCCTCCATCTAGGACTCCACACTCAGTCCAACGGTTGCTGTGAATTGAATCTTGGGTATTCTGAACTTTTGGGCTAATATCCACTTATCAGTGAGTACATACCGTGTTCATTCTTTTGTGACTGTTACCTCACTCAGGATGATATTTTCAAGTTCCATCCATTTGCCTGCGAATTTCATGAAGTCATTGTTTTTAGGGGAAGACAGGACCAGTGAGTTTATGTGCACCTATCCTGGGAATCCTACAGGAGGGCTGGGTCAGTGAGTACTGCTCAGAGAATGACATTGGCTATAGCTCAGGGCTCATGTCAGAGGCTACACATCAGTAGTACTGTTACAGAGCTGGGGATCACCTTTTTTTGTTTGTTTACTTCATCATGCATCTTCTATAAGAAAACTGTCCCTCCTCAAACTTCTGACTGATGCCATAGTAGTGAAAATAAGGATGACTTGGACCTCTGACCAAAATACTTGTGTTTTTACCAAGAATCACATCCTCAGCTCAGGAAGGCAGCT
>JADRCH010000204.1:2214066-2232224 GCA_019843965.1 Rhynchomys soricoides | reverse complement strand
AGGAGGGAGGGCAGAGAAGGGAGGAGGGGGAGGGAGGAGGGAAGGGGAGGGAAGGAAGAGATAAGGAAAAGGAAAAGTCGTGTGGTTAGAGAGATGGCTCAGTGGTTAAGAGCACTTGTTGCTTTTGTAGAGGACCTAGGTTCAGTTCCCAGCACCCACATGGCAGCTTACATCCACCTGAAACTCCAGTTCTAGGGGATCTGATGCCCTCTTCTGATCTCTGTGGGCATCAGGCACATGTGTTGTTGGCATTTAGTCTAGGCTCCGCCCCACAGTTACCTGGCAACATGACTCACTATAAAAGGGGCTGCTTGCCCATCCTCTCTCTCTCTTGCTCTCATGCTCTTGCTCCTGATCCTTACCCTCTCTGTCCATTCCCCTCCCCCTCTCCCTCCATGTGCTCATGGCCAGCCTCTACTCCTCTATTCCCCCCCCCCCGCCTTTCTCTCAACTCCCCTCCCCATGCCCTGAATAAACTCTATTCTATACTATACCATCTCATGTGGCTGGTCCCTCAGGGGGAAGGGATGCCTCAGCATGGGCCTAAAGAGGTGCCCTCTTCCTCCACACTTGACCACACATCCACCAAACATATCCTTGGTTTCTCTTTTTGTAAAACACAACTCGTGTCATGTAATGCATATAGGCAAACACACACACACACACTCACACACACATACAAATAGTTTAAAAGGAAAGGGAAGCCTGTGAGTGAGTGCTACAGCACAGAGGTGCTGGAGACATCGCGTTAAGAGATGTCACACACAAAAGTTACATTTAAATAAAATACCTCAGTGTGACTGAACTCCGTCATCTCTTCAACATTGTTTATGTGGTTTTCATGTCGATCTTCTTCCTCCTCTTCCTCTTCCTCCCCCTCTTCCTCCTCCTCCTCTCCCTCTTCCTCCTCCTCTTCCTCCTCCTTCTCCTCTTCCTCCTCCTCTCCCTCTTCCTCCTCCTTCCTCTTCCTCCTCCTCTTCTTCCTCCTCTTCCTCCTCCTCTTCCTCCTCTTCCTCCTCCTCTTCCTCCTCCTCTTCCTCCTCCTCTTCCTCCTCCTCCTATTCCTCCTTCTCTTCCTCTTCCTCCTCTTCCTCCTCTTCCTCTTCCTCCTCTTCCTCCTCTTCCTCCTCTTCCTCCTCTTCTTCTTCCTCCTCTTCCTCCTCTTCTTCTTCCTCCTCTTCCTCCTCCTCTTCCTCCTCCTCCTATTCCTCCTTTTCTTCCTCTTCCTCCTCTTTCTCCTTTTCTTCTGCCTCCTCTTCCTCCTCCTCTTCCTCCTCCTCCTCTTCCTCCTCTTCCTCCCCCTCCTCTTCCTCCTCTTCCTCCTCCTCCTATTCCTCCTTCTCTTCCTCTTCCTCCTCTTCCTCCTCTTCTTCTGCCTCCTCTTCCTCCTCCTCTTCCTCATTATGATAATTATTATCATTTATCTTATTTTTTCACCTGGGTTCTCACTATGTACCCCTGGCTGGCCTAGAACTCTATATAGATTAGGCTGGCCTTAAACTCACAGAAATCTACTTGCCTCTCCCCCACAACCCAAAGGGCTAACTAGAATTAGAGGCGTGTACACGTTTACATCAAAATTTTAAAAAGCAGTCCTTGAATGTGGCGTGGAGGAGGGGACATGAAGAGTGAATGAGGCAAAGCTGATTCTTAGAGGTAAGGTCTGGATTTGAACCCGGATGTTCTGGCAGCTGGGCTGAGTCATGATGTAGCCCAAGAGTGGATGAAGGATGAAGGTGGGGTGACATTAGGCTACTTCTGCAGGCAGACGACCCATCTCAGAGGTTCATGGTGCGTCTGGGGTCAGATCCTCCAGGCTGCGGCTCACTCAGCCTGGCAGAGATGCATTGAGAGGTGAACGTCCTTCCTTTTGGACACTCTTCCTCCCAGGTGGTTTCTTTATTTCCATTTTACAGATGGGATTGTGAAGTTCAGCCTCAGAAGAAGTCTCCAGAAAGGCAGGTGCAGCAGGTGCCCACAGGACTCTCTCCAATGTCAAGCCCCTGGTGTTTCCTAGCCTAGCCCGGTCTTTGCTCAGAAACACTCATCATGGGTCCTGGGGATCCTCCTGGTCTCTGAGTCCGTCTCTAACACTCAAATACCATGCTTTTTACAAGTGCCCGGAGCGACTCCAGCATCCGCCTGGGGCATCTTCATCAGCCACATCATCCCCTAGCTCTCCCACTAGACAAAAGATAAGAGGTCTCTCAGCAGAGCTTTAACCTTCAGGCAAGAGGGTTCCTCAGTGACCCCAATCTCTCACTCTGAGCTTTGTGCCTGTAGGATCAGAATCCTCAACTTCAATAGTCCAGAAGGAGGTGGTCACAGAAGCTGGGGCAAAGCGCTTCCAGTCACCTCTCTGACATTTTCCATGTCCTTCTCCATAAAAAGCCATCTATAGACCTTTGTTCTGTAACATCCTAACTTTGGCATCTCAAGAGGGAGCTGGAGCTGGACAGTGGTGGCCCACGCCTTTAATCCCAGCACTTGGGAGGCAGAGTCTCAGAAAAAAAAAAAAAAAGAGGGAGCTGGGGGCGGAGGACTGAGTTAAGTGGTTGCTCTTGGTCTGTTCCAGAGGCCAGGCTCTGGACCTTGGAGGTGGCCCAGGCAGTCTGTGGTTCTTTGTTACATGCATGTCACCTGAGGCAGAGAAGGGGTTCCCAGGGGCACGATAAATAGCCTCCATCCTTCCTGACAACTGTGCTGAGTCTTTCCTTCTTAGCTGTAAATATGAACATATCACTTTTTGATGTGCGTATGTGTGTGCAGGTGCATGTGGGTGCCCTCGGAGGCCAGAAGAAGGTGTTGAATCTCGTGGAGCAGGAGTTAGAAGTGATTGTGCTGGGAACTGAACCCAGGTCCTCTGCGAGAACAGTGGATGCTCTTAGGGCTGCCCCCCCCTTGCTTATTTTCATTTTCTCTTTATTTTTCTGTGCTGTGAGTTTGTTTCCTTTTTTAAAACTTACTTTTTGTTTGTTTGTTTGTTTGTCTTTCGAGACAGGGTTTCTCTGTGTAGCCCTGGCTGTCCTGGAACTCACTCTGTAGACCAGACTGGCCTCGAACTCAGAAATCTGCCTGCCTCTGCCTCCCAAGTGCTGGGATTAAAGGTGTGTGCCACCATTGCCCAGCTAAAACTTTCTTTTTTGTTGGAGTTTTATTTGTTTCTTTACATATTTTAACTTTTGTGAGTTTTTTTAAAAAGATTTATTTCTTTTATTTATTTTATGAGTACACTGTCGCTATCTTCAGACACACAAGAGGGCATCAGATCCCATTACAGATGGTTGTGAGCCACCATGTGGTTGCTGGGAATTGAACTCAGGACCTCTGGAAAAGCAGTCAATGATCTTAACCGCTGAGCCATCTCTCCAGCCCTTGTGTGGGTTTTCTTGTTTGGTTGGTTTGGTTTGGTTTTTGGTTTTTTAACTTTTGCAGTTCCTTATTTACTTGTGTGTTCACGGAATGGGTGCACTTGTGCTGGGTGCTCCTGTGGAGATCAGAGAACAACCGACCAGGAGCTGGTCCTCTCTTCCATTCAAAGATGTTTCCTCAGGCTCTTCTGAGACCTGCTAAAGGAAGGACCAAACCTCGGGTTTGCTCTTTCATTGGATATAGTGAAAGAAATGTCACAGCATGTGTGAGGCTGAGGCAGGAGGACCTTAAATTCAAGGCTAGCCTGGGCTATAGCAGTGAGAGTGTCTCAAAAACAAACAAACAAACAAAAAACAAAACAGAAAACCAAAAAACCCCAGCAGGACAAGCGGTACAGCCCATACCAGTGTAATTCTGCACTCCGAGGCAGGGGGATCATAGATTTGAGGCCAATTTGAGCTATATAAGCGATTCAAAGTCTAAATTTTTTCCCAGTTGAGCAAACACCGAAAACAAATGAGGGGTGGTGATGCATACATTTGAGAGGTAGAGGCAGGGAATTAGAAAGAAGTTCAAGGCCAGCATGGGCTACAAAGCTTGAGTCTGAGGCTAGACTCAGGCACTGGAGACCTTTTCTCAAACAAAGCAAACCATACAATTACCCAATCAAATTAACAACTAATCAATTAAACAAGCATACAGTAGCCACTTTGAAACTGAGGGAAAGAACAGGTGGGGTGAGATCATTGGACACCCAGGGTGTTTGATTATATGCCCAGAAAACACCAGATAACCACAAAGGAAAAGACAGATTCGGGGAGCGCGGGGCTAGGCTGTCTTCCTATGGGAGTGACCCCGCAGCCCACACTGCGCTCCCCATCTCATCAAAGCTATTTCTAAGGCACCTAGCACGTTTTATTGAATGCCTACTAAGTAGATTAGAGCTAGTACCGGAAGCAAAGACGGAAAGGATTGGGTACTGGTCCTTAGAGTTCATTCTCAACCCAAGAGATAAAACTCGTCCGGTCTCCCGGAAGCTGGCGGGTGTGTAGGGAGCGGAATCCACCCGGCGTGGCTAAACAGAGCCCGCAGGCGCAGGGTGGAGGATGTTTGTAGGTAGCAGCAGGTGAGCAGGAGGGGCGGAGCGGCTGCTTGCTGAGTTTAAGGGAGAGTGTGGAGAGATAAAACCCTGGGGTAGCCACAAACCCTGCGGCCTTCCCGGATCCGAGTTCCTAAATTCGGTCCCTTTCTGCCCCAAAGCTGTACCCCAGCCAGGTCTGCCTCGGTTGCAGATGCTGGGTAAACTTTGGGATTTCCCATCAAAAGAGCGGAGGGGAGTCCGAAAGGAGAAAGGCAAGGTGGAGGGTTTGTAGAGAAACTTCATCTACTTAACAAGGAGAAGGAGAAAGCAAGGCGGGATGCCCCCAGGGTGGCTTAGAGTTTAGATTTAGGAAAGAGCCCAAGGCTTGAAGCTGCGCTGAAGGTATCGTGATAGCCAGAAGGAGACCTGTGGGCACCTGTAGTTTCTACATCACAACTTCTCTCTCTCTCTCTCTCTCTCTCTCTCTCTCTCTCTCTCTCTCTCTCACACACACACACACACACACACACACACACACCTCCTCTAGCTAAGCCACAGGGAATTTGACCTGTGAATTCCGCCTGTCACGCCAAGGATCCATTCTGTGCCTCGTTTTGCTCATCTTGTGGTTGTTGTTTTTGTTGTTGTTAAGTGGTTCATAATCATCCTGCAGGGCGGAAACGCAGGTGCGAATGAGTAGGTGACAGGTGTCTTAGCTCACTACTGCTGTGGTGGATCACCATGACCAAAGCAACTTGGGGAGGAAAGGATTTATTTGGTTTACTTTTCTGCATCACTATTCGTCCCTGAAGGAAATTTGGACAGGAAGTCAAGCAGGGCATGAACCTGGAGGCAGGACCTGATGCAGAGGCCTTGAAGGGATGGTGCTTATTGGCTTGTTCTCATGGCTTGCTTGCTCAGCCTGCTTTCATATAGAATCCAGGACTGCCAGCCCAGGGGTGGTCGAGTTGCCCCTCCCCCCTCCTCCAACAACCATTAACTAATGAGATGCCCTACAGTCTTTTTCTATGCGAGATTCCCTCCTCTCAGATGACCCTAGCCTGTGTCAAGTTGACATAAAACCAACCATCACAGTGGGTGATGCTGACTGTCACCTTGATCTCTGAGGGTCATTTCTCTGTTTGTTTGGTCTCCGGCTGCACCCCGAGGACTCACGCTGTTAAGAGTCACAGCCGCCCCAACTCCAGCCACAAGTATCCGGTAAACCCATGCTATAAATCCGGAATGCCAGGTGGAGGCCACACCACACAGGAGGGCTCCGTCTTTCAATGGCCTCTTCGTGGGACTCTGAGTAAACTGCACCCCTGGCTTCAAGCTCCTACCGGTGAAAGAAAAGCTCCCGCAAAAGTAGTTAGCCCTGAGGTATGTGGGCTGCAGGGGGTAGATTTACATTTTAAAAGCTCTGAGGAAGAGCAAGCCTAGAGCCTCCACCCCACCTGCCCAGGAGCTGGCAGTAGATTAGGAGCATAGAGGCCGGAGGAAAACCTAGAGACAAACTTCCAGACTGGAACTGCGCCTGCTCAGTCTCCCTCAGTCTCCCTCCAGCGCGACTGTGCCTTGGGCACTCGATCACTGCCCTTTGTCCTTAAAATCAAAGAGGTATGGACTCTAGAGTCAATACCTGATGTGTCCCCAAGTCGTAGGAGTACACACATCACATTGACCTCTACTTTGTAGGTAAGGACACTCCTCCAAGAAGTTAAGTCTTGCCTGTAAAACACGTTGTCCAGGCTACCGGGGTGGGGCATGGGGGAGGGGCGCCAGGCCAAAGCGGGAATTTCTTTCTTGATTCTGTCCCGGAGGCTCAGACCCTGAGGCCCACTGGGAGGGATGGAATGTCTGACATTCCCTAACTCTACCTACAGCCACCCCCACCCCCCAAAACCCTAGGGGCTCACATGCTGTCTGTCCTGCCTTGGAAAATCAGCACCCCCAAAACCTTCAGCCGACTCCTCCCCTCGTCAAAGCAGATCTCTCAACTCCCGCCCCCGCCCCTGTTTTAGAGTAGAAGGTTTCCTGAGCCTGCAGGTTCCTCTTCACCCCTTTGTTCCTCCAGCTCCTTAACGGTCTGGATCAAATGTCAGCCCGGCCCTAAGCATGTAATTCACTTTTATTTTTTCTTCTATAAAGCCAAGTTGCTGCGTGATCCGATACGTTGCCAACTGTTCAACTAGAGTAGTGACTTCCGTATGGAGCACATTGTGGTTCTCAACCTTCCTAACGCAGCGCCTCGGGCTGCGGTGACCCCCAGACGTAAATGTTCGTTGCTATTTCATGGCTGCAGTCTTGCTACTGTTATGAATTGTAACGTAAATACCTAATAGGGGACCTCCAAAGGGGTCGAGAGCCACAGGTTGTGAACCACTGGTCTAAATGCTCCTGCGTGAGACTGGGGCTGACAGTCTGCCTTTGGCTGCAGATCTGAGGGGAGGGAGCAAGCCTCGTTCAGCACCACACCCAGCACCCAGTTTAGGGCCAATGAATAAGGGTTACAGCTACCCCAGAACTTGCTCTCCTGACCAGGTCGTCTCCCTCTGAGGCCTCAGCCCCAGTAAAGCTGTTGATATTCAAGGGTTCCTCTGAGAAGTCTCCTTCCCAGCCAGGTGCCAGGCCAGCCCCTTCTCAGCGTTTCAATTTTTCATTCACGGGTCTCTTCACCCTAGGCGACCCCAGATAGCGCCATCTCTTCCTGCATTTGTCAGATCTGGCTCCGGTTCCCTTTGGGCTCTGTCCAAAAGACAAGTTAACTCTCCAAGCATGAGGAGGGAGGACCTGGCACCACTGGGAAGAAGGTAATCTCAGCCAGTTCCAGCTTGGGCTGTCGGTAGCAGCCCTGGTCACCTAGTAGGAAAAGCACGGTTTCTAACATTCCCCAGGAACTGTGGCTTCTTGGTGTTCCTGCAGGGTGGGCGCTTGGGGGGCGGGGGGAGATGAGTCCAGGGCTAGACCAGGACTCCGAGCCACACCCCCAAGGCTAGTGGTGAGTTTGAAGACAGTTGAAAGCAAGATCTGTCTCAAAAAAAAACTAAAATAAAAATTAAAAAGGAGACGTGTTTGGGAGAGGGGGCGCGCTCCATTTTGAAGGGATTAGTATGCATTATAAAAGGGCTTGAGGCCCAACACAGTGGTGCACGCCTTTAATCCCAGCCCTCAGGAGGCAGAGGCAGGCGGATTTCTGAGTTCGAGGCCAGCCTGGTCTACAGAGTGAGTTCCAAGAAAAACAAGAAAGAAGAAGGAGGAGGGGGAAGGGGAGGGGGAGGGGGAGGGGGGGGGGGAGGAGGAGGAGGAAGAAGAAGAAGAAGAGAAAGAAAGAAAAGCAGTCTCTAGCAGACACTGGACTCCTTGATTTTGGACTTTGCAGCCTCTAGGAGAGCAAGAAAGAACTCTTTTTGTAGCATCAGCCGACTACAACGTGTTCTCGATCTCTCTCTCTGTCTCTCTCTCTCTCTGTCTCTCTTTCTCTCTCTTCCTCCACCTGCAACAGGAAACAGACTGAAGGGGTTGTCTACATTCAGAACATTTCAAAACTGCACACTGAAGATCTAAGCTGTACCTGAAAGACCCCCGAATTGGGGAGACCCTCACTCAAGTCTCGGGAAAACGCGACCCCCCAGTGACTCACGAGAGACCGAACTTGCTGCAAGCGCACGAGGTTTATTCAGGGAAGCAGTGCACTGGGCCGAGCTCATAACCCACATAGGGCAGAAGAGATCGACCCCGAGCAGCTGAAGTTAGGGGTATTTAAAGGGAAAAATCACAAAGCAAAAGGGGGAGCAGGAGGAACATGCGTCATGGGAAAGAGCAGAGGGTCTCAAAACAGAGGTCACTGTAACATTTTTGGTTGATCAACAGGATAGGAGTCAAGTCAAAACAACTACTTTCCCCAAACAATTTTCAGAACAGAGTTCATCACGACATTTCATGGTGGGCCTGGTTTTGGAACAAGGTAAAAACAACCATTCTCAGAACTGTCTAAGGGGGGTGAGTTTAGCCCATCTCAGGCCCCTGGGTGGCCTAGGGCTCTCGTGCTGAGTCTAGGGGCATTTTTCTTCCAGGGTCTTTCATACCCACTTAGTGCTTGTGGCCCTCCCTCATGCTCTGGGAAGGGTCAGCAACCTACAGCCTGTGGTGCTGAATCTGGACCACAGAGCCCTTTGGGCTATACCTGTTTCCTTTGAGTTGAAATAGTCTGCTCTTCAGAGGACAGTCTGGTGGAGCTGGCTGCAAGGGAAAGAGAGAGCTCCCTGGATGAAGCTTTCAGGAGTCACCCGTGCTGGGCAGGGCTTTCCAGGGACACAGCTGTCAGTCACCCATGCTCCTGCAGGCAATCCCAACATACTCAACAGCTTGCGATCTGGACTTGTGTGGAATCACTTCTTGGGTCTTTAGTGCCTTGTCTGAGGTAACCGGATGCTTGTTTCTGATTCTCTAGGAAGAGTCACACATCAGCATTCACTTTTGTAAATAAAGTTTTATTGGTACATTACCTGGATCATTCATTTACATATCTATCGCTGTCTTCTTGCTAGCCCAGTGCATTAGTTATTTGCCTAAGTGCTGTGACAAAATACTTGACAATACATCTTAAGGGTGGAGAGGTTGAGTCTGGCTCACAAGTCCAGGGTATAGTCCATCATGGCTGGAGCCATGATAGCAGGAACGTGAGTAGACGGAGAGAGTGAGGAATGCGGCTACCAGCTTCCTTCCTTCTATTCAGCCCAGGAGTCCAGCCCATGGGCCTGGTACTGCTCACCTTTAAGATGGGTCTTCCCATTGTAATTAACCTAGATAATTCTTCACCGACCTGCCCGTAGCTGCACGCCCAAAGGCTTATCTCCTAAATGATCCTAGATCCTGTCAAGTTGACAGTTAAAAGCTTACTACCACAGGGACATTTGCAAAGCTGAAACCCATGTTCTTGCTTCGAGCACACAGAAAAATTACCACGCCAGTTCTAAAAGGCAGTAGGTTTCAGGTCCGGCCACCCAAGCCTAGGATTCTGAGTCCTATTGGTGATCATTCACTAATGAACAGAGTTTGATGCTCATTGGAGCAGTTGCAGTCACTTGGCCAGATGGCAACCTGCAAGTTCTGCATCCCCTCCTCATGCCTGAAACCCAGGAAAAGAACCTTATCTGGAAAAGGTTGTTTGAGGATGTAATGAATTTTGGATCTCAAGATGAAATGACCCTGAGTTATCCCCTAACCCTAAAGACAAGTGTCACAAGAGACACTCAGAGAAGAGGCAGAGGGAGGAACAAGCCATGCCGGGTGAAACTGGAGTGTTGCGGTAACTTGAGGCTGGAAGACACAGACTTCTGAGCCTGATCTTGAGGCATGGTGGCCATGAAAAGCTGAGGCCCAAGCAAGATAATACATGTCTTTAATCCCCAGGAGACAGAAGCAAGCATTCTGAGGCCCTTCTTGGGACACTTTGGGACACAGCCTTTCAGGCACCTTGCTTCTAGACCTCTGGACTCCAGGGCAGAGAGATCGCAGAGCTATGGGTATAAACCAACTGCTCAGCAGCCATTCATAATGGTGCCACAAGAGATGTAGGCACTCACCTTCTCAGCTTCCCTTGCAGCTAGGACACACGCCTGACTTGATGCACCTTCCCAGATTAACAGGAAGCCTAGAATAAGAGGAAGTTAGAGCCACATGCTTCCTAAATATGATGTAGGTAGAGTAGATACACGTTTAGTGCACTGACCAGAATTAAGTAATGAGGATCACGAAGGTAATTTTAATTTTAATTTTGTGTGTACCACAAGAGAGGCAGTGGCATCTTCACTGGGCTCAATTTGGAGAATTATCGGAGGCTACACAATTAAATATGCTTTGCCCAGTGTGCGGCACTATTATGTGTGGCCTTGCTGGAGTAGGTGTGGCCTTGTAGGAGTGGGTGTGGTCTTACTGGAGTAGGTGTGGCCTTGTAGGAGTGGGTGTGGTCTTACAGGAGTGGGTGTGTCACTGTGGGTGTGGCTTTAAGACCCTCATCCTAGCTGCCTGGAAGCCAGTCTTCTCCTAGCAGCCTTCAGATGAAGATGTAGAACTCTCAGCTCCTGCACCATGCCTGCCTGGACGCTGCCATGCTCCCACCTTGATGATAATGGACTGAACCTCTGAACCTGTAAGCCAGCCCCAATTAAATGTGCCTTGGTTATGGTGTCTGTTCACAGCAGTAAAAACCCTGAGACAGTTTCCATTGCACAAGAGAAGTACACACTCTTAACCACTGAGCCATTTCTCCAGCTGTCCCATGTTATTTTCAAGAGGGTTTCATGTAGTAGCCCAGGCTGACCTCAATTCATTTATATAACCAAGGATGACCTTGAAATCTTGCCTGCACCTTTTGAGTGTTTACAGGTCTACCAATCCGACATACCCAGACTCAGTATCAGCCCAGATCCCTTGGGAGGCATTGCTGATATTATTGTCTTCAGGAAGTGGCAAGCCTCTTTTAACCAGTGTCAAGGTGACTGTTTATAGTTCTTCCAACTCCTCCAGTGATGTTCTGTTGGTAATGATGGCCATAATCTCTTTCAGGAAGTGGTCATGACTACCAGTTGGAGCTTTCTAAGTTGGAAGGATGGTCTCTCTACAGGAACAGACTGCCAGTTCCGGGACAGCTCATTTCAAGTTCATACCAAGTGGATGAGAAGGCGTTTCCCGTTGTTAGCATTCTGTCTAAGCTCCACCCCACAGTTGCCTGGCAACAGCTAGGTAGGCCAGGCCCACTATAAAAGGGTCTGCTTGCCCCTCCTCTCTCTCTTTCTTCTCCCTTGTTCATGGCTGGCTTCTCCTCCTCCTCCTCCTCCTCTTCCTCCTCCTCCTCCTCCTCCTCCTCTTCTTCGCTCTCTCTCTCTCTCCTCTCTCTCTCTGCCTTTTTCTGTCTCTACTACCCTCTTAACTCCCCTCCCCAATGCCCTGAATAAACTCTATTCTATGCTATACCTTCATGTGACTGGTCCCTCAGGAGGGGATGCCTCAGCATGGGCCCACTGATTGTCCCAAGTCATGAGTCTTTAGAGTGAAACAGAGGAAGAGAGTTTGGGGTTTCACATCCTCCAAGTCAAAACAAAATAACCGTTTGTCTTCTTGAAAATGAAGATTTCGTCTGAGGATGTAGCTTCAGTTGGTCCTGGCTTTGCTAGGCATCCATGAGGCCCCAGGGTCTGTCCCCAGCGCCACATGTAAACCACATGGCGGTGACTTAGTTTCATTTCTGTTGCTGTGATAAAATACCCTGACAAAAAGCAATTTCGGAGTCAAAGGGCTCATTCAACTTTACTATCCATCATTTTGGAGAGGTCAAGGCAGGAACTCAAGCAGCCAGTTATATCACGGCCAGAGATGAGAGCAGAGAGAAAGAAACATATCTTTGTTTGCTCTCAGCTTGCTTTCTCCATTCTTATCCTGATCAAGACCTCTGCCTAGGGAATGGTGCCACCCACAATGAGCTGGGTCTTTCTACATCTATTAGTAACCAAGGCAACTCCCCACAGTGATGCCCACAGGTCAACCTGATCTAGAGAGTTCCCTGTTAAGACTCCTCCCAGGTGAGTCTAGGCTGTCAAGTTGACCACTCAAACTAACCAGCAAAGACTCACACCTGAAATCCCAGCACTTGGGAGGTGGCTGCAGGAGGATCAGAAATTTGAGGACATCCTTGGCTACAGAGTGAGTTTATAGCCAGCCTGGACTAATTGAGATCCTGAAGGAAACAAAGATACCAAGATACAAAACCAAACAACAATGAAAGGTTTAGAAGCAGGTAGGTCTAAGGAGTAAATACTGTGTGGACTGTCACAACACCCTGGGGACACTGTCTAACCCTAACTAGGCGTCAGATCTCAAGTCGAAAGGCAGGTAGAAGCACTCCAAGGCACAGCCAGCTTTACACCTTGATGCTGGCCCTCTGTGGAAGAGGAGGCTTTCCACTCTCAGAAGGGAAAAATTGCAGTAGCAAAGAAAACAGGCTGAAGGCAGAAGGGCACACCCCTTGAGCCCACACCCGGAGCATGCACTTAGTACACTTCTAGACTTACAATTAGTGGAACATTCGGGGGTATCTCTGGGTCCCATCTGGAGGTGACAGATTTGGCTATATAGATTTGCCTATATCGTGAGTTCAAGGCCAGTCCCGGGCTACATGAGGCCCAGTCCCCAAAAGCAAGCTAAGTAACAAAATCAGCACCATTCTGTTTCCAGGAGTTACTCTCCACAAACTCCTGATGACATTTTTCCTTCCCTTTTCTCTTTGGCTTATGGATGATGGTGACCGTGGTGATGGGGGGGTGATGATAAGATTCCTATGCTGGAAGATGCTGTTCCCACTTTACAGATAAGAAAACTGAGCTCATTCTCTGACAGCCCAAACCCCACACCGGCAAGCTGCCTCTCAGTTGTATCCAGACACATCAGAGAAGGGGCTTCCAGAATGTTCCACACTGCTGGCCAGGTTTTACTGTTCTATAAGCCTAGCTCCCTGGTGTGTGGGTTTCCCCCCCCTAGAGACATCAACAGACACTTAATTTGCTTCTGTCCAGAGGCAGCCAGATCTTTGTGTGTCTTGCCCTCAGGTAAGTGGGACCCAGCATGGGGTCTTGATTTCTGTGATCCCCCCCCCCCCCAGTGTCACCCTGTCTGGAGGCCACAATTTCCATTGACAGTCCTCCCAGTATCCCTCCGGTTCAGAGGGAGAATAATCTCCATGCAGCAGTTTGCAAACCTGCTCTGAAACGCTAGCGGGTCCCAGTGTCTCCCGCTTCAAGGAAAGAAAAGAGCCGCACACTGATTTCAGATACAATTTGGGTTTGAAGCAGATCACTGGGCTCTCTGGGGTCTGCAGTCATCCTTGTCTGAGGGCACACCCCAAGGCAGCACTGTGTCAGGCAGAGTCATCTCTCACAAGACAAAACCCAGATACCCCTTGTGAGACCCCTGCTCTGCCCCACCCCCAGCATCCAATGGAATGTGCATCCCCAAAGGGATTCCCAGTGGGACAGAGCTTCTCCTCATCTTCCCTACTCCCTGTCCTATGCTTGGGCACAGATACACAAAGCTCTCAACAGCTGCTCCTCTGCTCAGCTCTGTGGCACTGGAGTCTGCCTCATTAGAAGACACCTAAGAGTCTGATCTGGAGTTCTTAGCTGCAGACTTGATTTTAGCCCAGGAGACAGAACTGAGTAAGGCCCAGCAGTAGAAGCTTGTTCTCTCTCTCTCTCTCTCTCTCTCTCTCTCTCTCTCTGTTTGGTTTTTCGAGATGGGGTTTCTCTGTGTAGCCCTGGCTGTCCTGGAACTCATTCTGTATACCAGGCTGGCCTCGAACTCAGAAATCCGCCTGCCTCTGCCTCCCGAGTGCTGGGATTAAAGGTGTGTGCCAACACTGCTCAGCAAGAATTATTTATTTAATTATCCATTTGTTTATTCATTTTATGTGAGTACACTGTAGCTGTCTTCAGACACACCAGAAGAGGGCATCAGATCGCATTACAGATGGTTGTGAGCCACTATGTGGTTGCTGGGAATTGAACTCAGGACCTCCAGAAGAGCAGTTAGGCTCTTAACCACTGAGCCATCTCTCCAGCCCCTTGTTCTCTCAAAGCCACAAAGCTGGCATGGCTGTGCTTCCAAGCCAGGTGTCCCCCGCTCTGTCCTGCCTGATGCCCCTCTGGGTGTGAGTACCATTACCCCTCCCCCTCCCCACGTAGACCCACCAGATTCCATGATGATACAGTACCTGTTATTTAACACATGGCCCTACCAGGCACTATTCAATTATCTGCATGTAGCAAGTGAGAACCTAAAGGCAGTTTCTTCTTGTGTTTAATTTGTGTTTAATTGGCCAGGCAGTGGTGGCACATGCCTTTAATCCCAGCACTCGGGAGGCAGAGACAGGCAGATTTCTGAGTTCGAAGCCAGCCTGGTCTACAGAGTGAGTTCCAGGACAGCCGGGGCCACACAGAGAAACCCTGTCTCGGAAAAAAATTTTTTTTTGCATGGGCTGTATGGGAGGCCCTGGGCTTGATCTCCAGCACTGACTGCAGACACAGACATCACAATTGTCAGTAGTGAAACCCACTCCCCTGCCCTCTCCATTCAATCTGGTGCTCTGGAGTGTGTGCATCAGGACCAGTCAGAGCTCCAGCTTCTAGGTGTGGCTATCCAGCAGGAAGATAAAAGAGGGGAGAGGGGAGGAGAAGAGGTATAGAAATAGACAATGAGCAAAAGCTAAGGACCTAATGGGATCAGGATTTCAAAAGACCCTTGCAGACCGGTTGGACGCAGTCGCTGGGTTCTGTTTTGTACGAAGGTATTGTGCTGACTCTCTGAAATTGAAACTTAACTAAGTGTGCTGTGTTTTATCGGTACATACCAGCCTCCCGTGTAAATGTATGTTTGGAGACAGTCTCTCACTGTGTAGCTGAGGCTGACCTTGAACTCATGACCCTCCTGCCTCTGCCTCCCCACGTTCGGGGTCATGGACATGGGTTCCCACACCCACAGCATTCCTTTTTGCAATTGAAGAAGAGGGGGCTTAAATGAGTTACTCCCTTGGTGTAGGGGACACAGGCAGTCACAACCAGGTGGGTGTGACATTTAAAGCTACCATAACAATCCTTCAGATTCAAAAGGCGAGATTGGGTCTAGGTAACCCAGGTTAGCTTTCAGACTCACTGTATTGACAAATATGACCTTGAACTTGTGATCCTCCTGCCTCCAACTCCCAAGTGCTGAGACGACAGAGGTGCATGACCACAGTTGGTGTATGCAGTGCTGTGGATGGGACCCAGAGCCTCGTGCACGCTGGCCAAACATTCGACCCACTGGGCCTTGACCCCAGCACCATCGCCTCAAATGAAGTCCCTCACGCCAACATTTAACCGGCAGGTGCACAGTGGGTGCCTGGCACAGCCTAAAGGACATTGGCATTCCCTCTCTCTGACCACACATTGGTGACCGGCACATCGCAGGGGGACCACGCATAACAGCTCACCCTAACTGTACTTTCACCAACAGCTGTCTCTGTCACCCGTGAGACTTCTTTGAAACCGGCTCCGAATCCTGATAGAAAGAAACAGGCTCCCGATTTCCATGTCGTTAGAAAGAGGTGGAGCTCATCATAAATGATTCACAGCGTGTAGATCAACTGACAGCCAGAGTGATACATTTATGTATTTATTTATTTTTGACTCCCTTACTTGGCTGGTGTTCTTGCACCTTCTCCCATCTCCCTCCCCACCCCCACCAGGGGTTCCCACGCCCTCTTTCTCTTTTTGAAGTACTTTGGTTCATATTTTATTCATGATAGATTTGACAGAGGCTGCACAGTCAGAGATTCTAGGTTTGCGCCTATACCCCAGTGGTCAGCACAGCCGGAGGAGGGAAAACACTGGCTCCTGCTGGCTCTCAGGAAACACTGTCTCTTCTGGCATGGCCAAGAGGAGGCACAGCTCTGAACAGGAAGGGCAGTTCCTATCCTTATGGTAGTGACATGAGGTAGTCCAGGGACTTGTCCGCGGTAGGTAAGCGCTCCGTAGCTGCTGGCTCCCCCAGTTCAGTTTTCAATTCTCAGACAGGGTCTTGCTAAACTGCCCAGTGCTGGTCTCTCTGTAACCCAGGCAAAACTCACAATCCTCCTGACTCAGACTCTGAGGAGCTGGCTCACCAGGCTCAGTTTTGATTGTCACATACTTGGGTCGTATACTTGGGGCAGGTGTCACTCCCTGCTGAGGGCTCATTGGGGTACCAGTTGTTGGACAGCCCAATGTAATCCTTTTTTCTGAGGCAAGTACATGGTTTGAATGCTGTGTCTCCAGAGGACCATGTGCTGGAAGTCTGAACCTCAGTGTGGCACTGTTGAGATCTTGGGACTTAGTAGGAGACAGGCCACAGGGACATCATTTATAGAAGATACTACTACAGTCCCAGCTTTGTTCCTATAGGAAGAGGTCCTTACCAGATCAAGCCTGGCTTTCAAGTCCCTCTGGCTTCCTGCCTGTCCTGGGATTCTTACTCTTTTCTCTCACCATCATGTGGCCTAAATCTGGAATCCCAGTTCTCCAATGGGGAAATGAGAGGGGCACAGTGAACTCCCAAAGTTTGAGGGCCACTAATGTGTGTATAAACTGTGGAACAAGATGGCCTGGTCTCAAGCAGGGCAGAAAGTGGGGACCAAACTCCTGAGGTTGTCCTCTGACCCCCATGTGCATGTTATGGTATATGTGTGTACCTCCCCATAAACACACACACGCACTCAAACACACACTCACACACACACATATACATACATACATACATACACACACACATACACACATACATATGCGCACACACACACACCATCCACCAATCAATCAATCAATCACCCAAACGACCAGTCATGAATCGATCTTGCTATATCTGGGTGTCTTTTGTTGTGAACAAGACTCTAAGCCAGGGGACATCACAGCCAAGGTCACTATCTATAGCTATTGCAGGCAAAAGACTCCCACCAGTTGGGTCAGCTGAGGTGTGTGTCCCAGCTGACCTCTTTAATGGTGCCATGTGAGGCTTGTGCAATCAAGATAGGCTGCCTAAAAGAGGTTTGCCCTGGGGACCTGGGCTGTTTTGTCTCCCTGGGTTATTTTTATTGGTTTGTAAATTGAACATTCCTCCTTGGGAGCCTCCTGAAGCAGTGGAAAGGGTGGACTGTTGCTGGCCCATGCAGGGGTGGGAGGCACTTGGCCTGGGAAGCCACAGCAGAAGAGCAGCCAGGTAGAGGTAATACTGAAGTAGACGAGGCTGCACCATAGTCAGGTGGAGTGTGAGAACGGAAGGCTGTGTGGGGATGACCCAGCCCAGTGGGTAGAGCTCTTGCTTCACATCCACAAAGCCCTGGGTTCTATCCCCAGTACCGTGAGGTCATCCTCAGCTACAGAAAATTTGAAGCTAGCCTGGGCTACCTGAGACCCAAGATACTACTTCACTCTGTGTGTGTGTGTGTGTATGTGTGTGTTAGAAAGCAGATTCAGGACTTCGGGCATGTTAGGCAAGCTCTTTACCACTGAGCCACACCCCAGAAACACCCTCATTCCATTCATTCTTTGATCTTGTGGTTTTCTTTATGAGTCAACTTGGCTGGACCTCAATATCTAGCTATTTAGTCCAACGTTATTCTGGACGTTTCTGTGAAGGCATTCTGCATGCCCCTCCCCTAATAAGACTAGCATTTGGACTTAGAGGGTGCAACTCACTTGCTGAGAACTTACCTAGTATAAAGGTCCTAGGTTTGACATGCAGGACCTCCATGACACGACAGAGCCTCTGAGTGTTCAGGGGACAGCTTACAGGAATCCGATGGCCCCAGAGATCCATCTAGATTGATAGGCTTGATGGTGGACACCTTTACCTGCCACAAACCTGATATTTAAATAACAAATGGAGTTTCAGTAAAGCACTTTATACTCCAAAATGATGGGTGGATCTCCTCACTTCAGTGGGAAAAGGAAAGCAGGTGTGGAAGAACTGTAATTCTAGCCCTAAGAAGCTAAGACAGAAGATTGGGTCTGAGTTTGAGGCCAGCCAGTGCTATGTAGAAGGAAACTGTCTCAGACAGGAACAGAAACAGAGTACTAGTCTCCTTAAGGAAAACACACACACACACACACACACACACACACACACACACACACACACA
>JADRCH010000204.1:2195726-2214056 GCA_019843965.1 Rhynchomys soricoides | reverse complement strand
ACACACACACACACACACACACACACACACACACACACACACACACAGAGAGAGAGAGAGACAGACAGACAGACAGACAGACAGAGACAGAGAGATAGAGAGATAGAGAGAGACAGAGACAGAGAGACAGATGGGTTTTGGTGTTTTGTCTGCATGTGTGTCTGGGTACCATATGTAACTGGTACCAACAACGTCAGAAGTGGGTGTCAGATCTCCCAGCATTGTAGTTGCGATTGTGAGCCGCCATGTGGGTGCTGAGAATCAAACTGAGATTTTCTGGAAGAACCAGTGTTCCTTATAGTCCTGAGTCATCTCTACATCGAGGATTAAAATATTTTTAAGTTAAATATTTTAAGTAAAATAAAAGTCAGCCTAGGGGGGCTGGAGAGTCAGGTTACCTGTATATCTCTTATCTATCATCTGTCATCTATCTGTCTGTCTGTCTGTCTGTCTATCTATCTATCTATCTATGTATCTATGTATGTATGTATCTATCTATGTATCTATCATCCATCTATCTATGTATCTATCTATGTATGTATCTATCTATGTATCTATGTATGTATCTATCTATGTATCTATGTATCTGTCTATCTGGATATCTATATATCTGTCATCAATATCCTTTTCTCTTTGTCTTTCATCTATCTCTGTTTATCTATCATCTATCTATCTCTGTCATGTATAACAATTTGTCTCTTTGTCTTTCATCTGTCTGTCTATCTAATTCTCAAACCCATGAGCCTCTCCCTGCTGACACCCTCTACTTTTTTTCACTCTGGAGTTCTGCACACATTGGCACCTGCTGCATTCAGAACACAGACTCATGAGCTTCAAAAAAAACGACAACATCCTGGTAGGTTGGCTTAGGTGCCTTCTGCCAAGCTTGATGACCTGAGCTGGATCCCCAGGATAAGAAAGACAGAACTGTTTCCAGCAAGTTGTCCTCTGACATCCACAATGTGCTGATCCCCAACAATAAATAATAAAATGAAGAAATGTAATTGAAAATTTTTAAAGGGAAGAGACGGGAGTGGTAGAGCAGCCCCAAAACCCTGGGTTTGATCCCCAGTGATTAATCAATTAATTAAAAATAGTCAAAGGAGGGCAGGGAAGAGGCCTTGGGGGTTAAAGCACTTGCCATGTGAGACTAATGACCCAAGTTCAGACCCCCAGCAGTGGCACAAAACAGCTGGTTAGGCATGATGCCCACTATAAGCCTAGCTCTCAGGAGCAGAGACGGTGTCCCCAGGACAAGCTGGCTGACCAGCCTGGCCAAGTCAGCCAACTCTGAGGCCAGCAAAAGACCTTGCCTTGAATAAAAAGTGATCAAGGTAGACAGCCAGCGCCAACTTTTGACCTCCACACATGTGGACCCATACATGCATGCAAAACAGATTATAGCCTTTATTATCGGGACCCCCCCCCCCAAGTGAACAACTCGGAGCTGGGGATCGATGCAAAAACAAGAAGAATTTATTGTTCCAGTGTACTGGGGTAGTCCTGTACCCAAAGGAGAGGCAGAGACCTCCAGGCAGCCTGTTCTGCCAGTTTTGTACAGAGCAGCAGCCATTAGGCATAATGAGATTGGCAGCACAGTGTGACTTTTAAATTGATTGGTCCTTAGGGAATGGTCAGTCGTCCCTCCCCTTCCCCCCCCAATGGTCTTCCTGAGGAATGTAGTCAGCCTTTCTCTTCCAGGATGGGAGGGGTGTTTACATGCTCTCTGACCTGTCTCTTCCAGGAGGGGAGGGGTCTGATGGAATTTTCCACTGACTTCTTCAATAGAGGACACTCCAGTGTCCTAACAACACGTGTCAGGTGTGTACCGCGTGTTCACAGAACTACTGCCCACACTCGTGTTCCCACACTCAGAAATGAAATCCTTTGCCTCTTGGCCACTTGGTAGGACTACCTTTTCAGGTCTCTGCTGCTAGTGGTACAGTGCCAGGCACACAGTAGGTGCTCATTAAATGCTTGTTAAGTGAACGGATAAAAGCCCAGAAGAGCTTTGTTCCCGGCCTGCTTTGTGGTGTCTGTGGCTGGGGGTGAGGACCAATAACACTGGAAATTTACACCAACCCAAAGCTCCTGGACTCCCAAGATCTAGCTCGCTGTTCTAGCAACGCAAGTGGGTGTCATTTGTCCACATATTCAAGCTGCAGAGGCAAAGCTATAATTTTAATCTGATCTTGCAACCATGCATGGCATGCTCTCTGCTCATTAGAGGTATAGGCCAACAAGTGGCAGAGGAACCCAAGAGGAAAAGGAGCCAGAGGTAGGGGTGGGGCAGAGACCTCGGAGGCACACCCATCTTTGAGGTAATACTGCACCTAATGTAGTCTGCTCTGCTCCCACAGAGTCCCTTCCTGCGTTGTTCCTGTCAAGACTTGTCTGGTCCAGGTTTTGTGGCTGCGGGCTTCTGTTCCCTGCTGCCTGTACAGGGGGCTCAGCAGGTCTGTCTTCCTTGACCACCCAAGTCACTGCTGAAGCAATTAATTAGAGATCAGGGTGCAGCTTTGAGAAGGCTCCTCTGCTGCCCCATGGAGCTGTTATTTAATTTTTGATCGTCTTTTATTTTTTCAATGTTTCCCAAGTGGGTTGTTTTGCAAGCACCACGCAGAGCTAGAAGTAACCCTCCTGTCCCCAGCTCCATGCTGGGTGAATATGAGTCAAGAAAGCTCTTGCTCCATTTGATGCCGTGTTCTCTCTTACAGAAAATCATCTGTACCTCTAAAGACAGAAGATGGGAGCTGGCTAAGGCATGTGGGAGTGAGAACACAGAGCCAGCCACTTGGGCCATCTGACTCCCAACTCCCATCTCTAAGAGAACCTGGAGTACCAGAGAGCCCAGTTTGCTAAATTCTGATTGCTTTTATGATTGGCATGCCTGGTTCTGGTATGCTTCTGGAGTTCATGTGTGTGCACATGTGTGTGTGTGTGTGTGTGTGTGTGTGTGTGTGTGTGCCTTCCTGTGTGCATGCATATGTGCATGCCTGCCAGCTAGCCTTCGTGCATGCCTGCCTGCCTGTGCCTGTGTGTGTGCATACATGCATGTTTGTATGTGTGTGTGTTCAGATGGGTTCACACACACATGGAGGTCAGAGGTCAACCTCAGGTGTTGTTCCCAGTTGCTATCTACTTTTCTCTCTGAGACAGGGGATCTTACTGGTCTTGATCTCTCAGACTAGTCTGGGCTGTCTTACCAGTGAGTCCCAGGCCACAGGTTTGGTCCGCCTCCCACCTCACTTATTTTTTAAGCGTGAGTTTTAAGGGTTTAACTCGGGTTCTCATGGCAAGCGCTTTACCAACTGAGTCATCCCCAGCCTCTGACTTTCTGGAAACTTCTTGAGAGCTTCTGGAATGAAGCACAGCCATTTGCTATGGACCTGGCCGACCTGCAGGAGTGTCTTAACGGCTCTGGGCCTCAGTTTCCTCCTCTGCAAAATGGGATTCATCACAATGCCTACCCCACGACACTGTTGTGATGATCCCATTAGCTAAGTAGAATTAGAAGACGGACATGTGGGGCCTCTGCCCTCCCTTGGGCTATAGGATGCAGGCTTAGGACGCGTGTGGAAGAGCTTAAGGACATTATACCTCCGAGGTATCCTGGAGCAGGCTGGATGGTGGAAATCCACTGCATGAAGACAGGAGTGATTTAAGGGTGAATGGGCCTGCTATGTGTCCCAGTGTGTCCTTATCACAAGGGGTTAGCCAGTGCAGTCGGCTTGTCATCTCTACAGAGTCTGCACCCACTAACCAACCACATTCTGTAAATATTTCGAGAAAAATTTCATGTGGACTGAGCATTCGAGACCTTTCTTTTTCTTGTCAGTATTCTCTAGTGGACTGTTCTGCACACAGTGGACTATTTCTGCAGCATTTGCATGATGTCAGGTGTCAGAAGTCACCTGGAGCTGGTTTAGGGTGGATATGAGCCTGTGAGCCTGCAGTGGGGCTGGTGTGTGTCCTGGAACCAGACTCCGTTGGCTCCTGAAAGACACCTGTGCCGGAATTCTGCCTCCCTTGATGCTTCCACCCAGGCAGCAGGTAAGAGATCCAGTACTTCCTTGGACAGTACCCACCTTACACCCTCTGATCCCCACCCCAAGCTTCTTCCTCTTTCTGGTGTGTACTGAGCAGAACCACCCTCCTATGGCGCCAGGAACAAAATCTCTCTGCATGATGTTAGTTCCAGTGTTAAGGATTCCACAGCTGTTCACTCTCACGCAAGATAAGTAGCATCATAAAGCCCATTTTGCAGGTCTGAAGCTAAGGCTCAGCAGTGAAGGAGAAACAGGAAAAAGCAGGGTCGGGTTCTGGGGACCAGGCCTCACAGGTGCTGGCATCTTTGTGCTGGCCATTGCCCCACACTGCCTTTGACACCCGAGCACCTCCTAGGACACAGCACCCTCCCGCCAATCCAGAAATCTGGCCTGGGAAATATTCTCCCTTCCCATAAGGTTTGGCCTTCATACTCAGCTTAGTTTTCTCTGCTTGTCTGTGGATCTCTGGGCCATGTGACAGATAAGGATGCCCCCCCCCCCCCCAATCCCCAAGCCTGTACCACACACTACACAGGGCCCTAGGACACGGACATGGTCCTTTCCTTGAGGGCTTCACAGCAAGGGACAGAAATATACACAGATGATCTCTCTTGGGGTCCATCATCTGTTCCCCTGTGGGGGGAGTCTCCATAGAGTCCCAAAGGCTGCCAATCGATCTGTCTTTCTGTGTTAGCCACCCAGTGCCACATAACAAAGTCCTCTGTGCTTTAAGGCCGAGAACAGAGATACAGTGTGACACATGTCTATACTGATTACAGATATGCATTATGTCATCTTGTCAGTGGAGCAGGAGGACAGGGGTGGATTGTCTCATCCCTCTGCCGAGGGTCCTCATGAGGTTTAGCTGTGGCTCTGGCCTTACCGGAGCCTCTCCCAGGATAATTCTTGTAGCTGAGGAATACAGGAGCCCTCAGGAAACCAATGGAATGGGCTCCCTGGGAGCCTCCCAAGTTAGAAGACCATCTCTGTCCTTCTAAGCCTCAACTTGAACACAAAACAGTCTCACCCAACAGCAAACAACGGATCAGGGATAGGAAAGGGGAATATTATAAAGCAGTCAACAGGAACTGCTCTTAAAAGGAAAACCAACTAGAAAGGCCAGAATGAGCTGCCAGCTGATTACCAGGTAGACAACAGTGTTTTGTTTTAAAGGGTCTCTCATAGTGAAGTCTGACCTAGAAGCTATGTTGTAGCCAAAAGATAACTTTGAACTGGTCCTCCCCTCTGAGTGCTTGGATTACAGGTGTGCACTGCCACATCTTTCTGTGGTGCTGTGACTTTATTTGCTTTAGGCAGGGTCTTATTAAGCAACTCTGGCTGGGTCTGTGCTCACAATCTTCCAGCTTCTGCACCCCCCCCCCAGTAGATGGTTTGAGATGTGTATCCCCCACGCTCATCCAGAGATGTCTCTCTCACACACACCCATGCACCTGCAAAGTGGGGGATAGCCCTCCAGAGATGCTCACATCCTCTGAGGGAGCACATGTGTGTTTGTGTGCACAGAGACACACTTAGAGGTGAACATTCATAAGTACAAAAATAAAGATGAAGTTTAAAAAAAATACGTGACATGAAAGGGAACAGGAATTTATTTGTTTTATGTGCATTGGATTTGTTTATTTTATGTGCATTGGCATTTGCTTGTATGTCTGTGTGTGAGGGTGTTGGATCCCCTAGAAACAGAGCTACAGACAGTTAGGAGTAACCATGTGTGTACAGAGAATTGAACCTGGGTCCTCTGAAAGAACTGCCGAGCCACCTCTCCAGCCCCAGAGCAGGGGTTAATGATGCAAACATAGGTACATTTTTCTGGGATGCCAAGATGTTGGCCTTATTAGACAAAGACTTTAGCCATATCTGAAGCTGATAACAAAAAATAAGACACGGGTCTGTTCCTTCTCCTGTCTCATTGAATGGTAACAGTCTAAAAGGACTACAAACCTATTCCGACATGGAAGGCATCAGTGTGTGTGTGTGTGTGTGTGTGTGTGTGTGTGTGTGTGTGCGTGCGCGCCGGCATGGGTTTGTGTGTACCATGTGTGTGTAGGTGCTGATGGAGGCCCAGAAGGCATTATATTTACAGGCTGTTATGAGCCACCTGATGCAGCTCTGGGAACCAAACATGGCTCCTCTGAATGAGCAGTACGCACTCCTAATCACTGAGTCAGTCACCTCTTTAGCCCTAAAAGGTGTCATTTTTGTGACAAGAGTTCCATCCGAGCTCTGTTGAGACAAAGTCTTTGAACACCATCTTTGCTGATTTAAGTTGGTATGAACGTGACATGGAAACAAATAGACCAACATACTTAGTAAGAGAAACATAAAGTACATTCTAAAAGGTACTGTACTAAAATGTCTACTTAGATAACTCAGCATGGAAAGGCACCTGCTGCCCAGCTGGATCAGCAAGCTGTGTCCCATCTCCAGAGCCCACACACAGTACAGTACACTGAGAATTGTTTGCGTGTTCCCTCCCCTAAGCTGTTGTCTGACCTCTACTTGTGAGCTATGGCAGACAAACCCTTCATAAGTAGAGAAATAAATGAAATGCAGTAAGAACGCTCAGTTCGCCGGATGTATTATAAATGAAATAAAATTCCAGCAGTGAAAGTTCTGAGATGCAGCTCTGCCGGTGCTCTCCATGCTCTGAGTGGCAAAGACACCGATTACGCTGTTAAAACTCAGGGAGATTAGACATTGATACTTAGTGTTACATTGAGTTAACAAGCAAAGGCAGAGCAAACTGTTGCGGAGACAAACCACAGGAAGGAAAAGAGAATGGCCAGGGCGAAGGTAAATAAATAAGGAATAGAGAACAAAGAACAGGAAAACAGAAAGTTACTTCTTTGAAGTAAACAGTACAACAAACTAGACCAGAGAGAAATGAGAAAGAGGCCACTGAAGGAGAATGGAAGGAGACACAAGTACAGACGCCACAGGGACGTCCTTGGGAGTGTTCCAGATGTGCTGGGTTTGAATCCTGACTTGTCTACTTAGTAAGTCTGTGAAAACTTATCAGTAAATGTCAGCCAGGATTTGTAAGGTCTGTGTTGAATCTAGCAAATTCTTATTCAGCCATGTCACATCTGGCTGAGCTCTCCCTTGGTTTTGTCTGGTTGGTTATTATTGTTGTTGTTGTTGTTATTGTTGTTATTATTATTATATTATATTATTATTATTATTATTATTATTATTATTAATTGCTGGTTTTGTTTTATTTTGAGCCAGCAGTCTCTGAGTGGACTTGGATATGCCTTCTGCATCTATCTGCAGCCTGAAGTTAGGCCTAGGACCTATGGCTGTGCTGCAACCAAGGGTCACTTCTGTGCTCTGTGCTATGGCCAGCATGGGGGAGTCCTCCCAAAGCCTGCCATTTTCAGTCATCTTGCTTCCTGGAACAGCCAAACCCTTCACAGGCTCTGAGGGCTTCTTTGCAGGGAAGACAAAGTTGTCTCTCATTTGTTTGCTCAGGGTTTAGAAAGGTATTTCTGGGCTTTGGCTAAGAGGAAATTTAGCTTTTAAGTAAATCCTTAGTTGTTGATTGTCTGTAAACATCTGGATGGACTGCTTCAGTTTAGAGTCCACTGTGTGGGGCTTCTCTCCAACAGTACAGGTGCTGACAAACTCTGATATTTGTGTAGCTATGGGCGGATATACAGACAGGCTCTTGGCACTGCTACTGGGGTTGTTCCCCCCTGCATTGATGTGTGCAGGGGGTTGAGAAGGAGGAAGAAGAGGGAGAGGAAGAAAGAGGAAGGGGGAAAAAAGAAGGAAGAAAAGGAAGCAAGCAGAGAGTTGCTTGTGATCTTAGTAAAGATGGTGCCGACTCCATGCCCGAGTTCTCCTCTCTACCCTTCCAGGAAGCTCCATTGTGGACCTGTGGCTGCTGGGATGGGAAATTCTCCCGGTCAGTCCAATGAATACCCACCGAAGGTCTAACATGGGCTAGGCCCCCGTGTGGAACCTAGGATGTCTCCTTTAGGAAGCTTGAGTTCTCACAGGGTGAGCTCTTAGACCAAATCTCATGACGCCAAAGAACCCATCTTAAAGCAACTGTGTTCACAAGGGGATGCCAACAGCTGTGAATATAACCTTTTCCATTGGCTTCCTGTGCCAATCAGCTTTCCATCGCTGTGACAAAAATACTGGTGGCAGATCAGCTTACAGGAGAAAAATGGTTTTGATGGCTTGTTGCCTTTGGGTCTGGCATGAGGAAGCAAGAACAGCATGGTTGAATTGAACAGTGTGTTGGATGAAGCTACTCGTGCCAAAGAGGTAGAGAAGCAGCGAGAGGAAGCGGAGAAGGGTCCGAGTATACTCTCCAAGGGCGTGCCCCTTTAAATGACTTGATTTCCCCAAACACCTCTTAAAGTGTTTACCACCCCCCCATGCTTCCACTAAGCTCACTGCTAAGCATCTACATGTAGCCTTTGCAGCCATTTCAGATACAAACCATAATAAGACCATCCCAGTAAAAACTGATGTCTCCATCCTCAGGACGTCCCATGGCAGCAAAGGATCCTGGGAAATGTAGTGTGCACCCTAGAAGTGACCATCTATTATCCCCTACACCGGTGGGTTCTCAGCCTATGGGTCACAACCTCATTGGGAATTGCATATCAGATATCCTGCATATCAGATAGTTACATTACGAGTCATGATAGTAGCAGAATTACAGCTATGGGGTAGCAATGAAATAATCTCATGGTTGGGGGTTGATATAACATGAGGTATTGGCATTAGGAAGGTTGAGAACCACTGCCTATACTATAGTCAAAACCATAGACTGACTATAGTCAGAATTCAGTCACTGTCAGGATGGGGTTGGTAAACGGGTAGGGGCAGCCGTTTGTATCGCAGAATGGAGCCCTGGTGTTTGGTGAGCACACAGCATGGTCATAGGATCTGCTGTCTGGGACTAGATGTGCCCAGATAAAATGTGCCCCAGTGTGTTGGTGGTGGTACTCGGCTTTAATCCCAGCACTCAGGAGGCAGAGGCAGAGGCAGAGGCAGGTGGATCTCTGTGAGTTTGAGGCCAGCCTGGTCTACAGAGTACGTTCTAGGACAGCAGGGGCTACACAGAGAAACCCTGTGTCAAACAAACAAACAAACAACAAAAAAAGAACAGTGCCCTTGACACTGGTGGAGAATAGATAGATAAGAAAGGAGTTTCTGGGCCAGCAAGGTGGCTCAGCAAGAGAAGGTGCTTGCTGCCAAGCCTGATGACTTAGTTCCAATCCTTGGACTACACAGTGGCAGGAGAGAATGGACTCCCACAGGTTGTCCTCTGACCTTCACACGGGCACTGTGATACTCCTATTGCCCCCCCCCCAATAAATGAATATATAAATGCAATTAAAATAACAGAACATCTTTGCAGCCCTGTTGGTAGAGCCCTTGCCTAGCATACACAAAGCCCTGGGTTCTGTCTCCAGCACCACATAAACCTAAGCTGGTGGCGCACACCATGGAGGCTATTCAGATGTTCAAGGTCATCAACAGCCACTATACAGTGCTAGCCTATGCTACAAGTTATGGTTCTAGCCTAGGGTTCAAGTTATAGAGCTAGCCTGGGCTACAAACAATGGAATGGTCCTTGTGGGGCTGGGAAGGCTCGGTGGATGTGTACGGTGTGCTGAGAATGGAAACCCGAATGTCACATATGCTAAGCAAGCATTACACCAGCCCTTAAAGAAAGGAAGGAAGGAAGAAAACTTTTTCATTTAGAGGCAGGACCTCACTAGGACCTGGCGGGCTTTGAACTTGTGATTCTCCTGCTTCAGTCTTTCAGGTGTCTGGAGTATTGGGGCTGTTATCCCAGCAGTGGGAAGGCTGAGGTGTGAGGATTGCTGCACATTTAAGGCCAACCTGGGCTACATAGTGAGCTCCAGGCAAAGCCAGAGCTATACAGCAACATCATAGAGAGAGATAGAGGTAGATAAATAGAAATAGAAATAGAAAGAGATGATAGATAATAGAGCTAGATAATAAATAAATGATAGACAGATGATAGATAACAGAGATAGAGAATAGATAAAATATAGATAGGAGACAGATGATAGATTAGACAGATGATAGATTAGACAGATGATAAATAGATCGACAGACAGACAGATCGCAATGAGAAGCTAGTAGAGCCCGCCGAGAGCTGCTCAACGGTGGCAGCTGCAGCGCAGGCTCCTGAGCTTACCTTCTCACTGTTATTTAGTAGCAGTTGTACTGACATGGCCGGGTCACCTCGACCTCCCGGAGGGAGCTTCAGGCTGGGACTCTATTGCCAGGCAGACACACACCCCTTGACTGCTCTGTCACATTAGCTGTGGGGTACTGTCATTGAGTACTTTCACAGAGTGCCTGGCTAAGCCTCCTTGGTCTCCTCCCCCAGAGAGAAAACAATAGGTGGAATTTTAATGGGGTGGGAATAATCGGGGACTCAGAGAATGAATGGAGAGGAATGAATGAATCACCACCCTAATTTGTGTCTTCTGAGGTAATAGGTGTGCAGTCTCCATTTCTCAGAGCTAGGGGAATGTCTGCCAAAATAAATTAACTTTCCCACGTCAGTGAGTCATTTGGCTCGAGTTGCAGCCTCGGAACTGAGAGGGAACGGGAGAGACCACAGGGCAGGGAGGAGTCGGACTGACTCAATGAGAAGGAAGCAGCATATGCGCCTGCCTCTCTCTCTCTCTCTCTCTCTCTCTCTCTCTCTCTCTCTCTCTGTCTCTTTATCTCTCTCTTCTCTCTGTTGCTTTATGTTTCTCTCCTCTCTCTTTCCCTCTGTGTGTGTCTCTGTCTGTCTCTCTCTCCCCCTCCCTCCCTCCTTCCCTCTCTCCTCTCTCCCCTTCCAGCTCTTCAGAGGTGGTCGGGACGTGGGAAGCTCCCCCCTCCGGACACACAAAGTGTGACAGGGCCCTGCTGAGGCTCCTCCACCTCCTCTCTTCCACCTGGTGCTCTTGTCCCACGGGTGCCAGACCTTGGCTATTCCCACACTCCAGCGGCTGGGGAGCTTCGGGGCAGAACAGCAGAGATCAAAGCCAGAGCCAACAGGTCCTTAAGAAGAAAGGGCTGGGAGGAGCCGGCTGAGATGGACTTAATTACCTACTCCTCAGGCTTGGGGTTTTATGAGCAGGTCTGCCTGTCTCCTAGAAACCGGACTAGAGGCAGTGAACCCAGAATAAAAGAAATTGATGTGAGACCGGAAAGACAACTTTCGAACCTCTAAAGTGAGGATATTCTAATAAGCCCACTCTCCGCTCAAGCATCCTCTAGCTCCCTATTGCCTGTAGGAGGCAATGGGTTTCAAAGTTGCCCTGAAGAGCATGCGCTTTATAGCCTGGCCTGGCGGCGCTCGCCTTTAATCCTAGCACTCGGGAGGCAGAGGCGGGCAGATCTCTGAGCTCAAGGCCAGCCTGCTCTTCAGACTGAGTTCCCCCCAGCAGTCAGGACTACACAGACAAACCCTGTCTGAAAAAAGCAAAAGACCATGGGCTTTCAGAGTCTCAGAGACTTGGGTGGGGGTCATGGCGGGAGAACTTGGGAAATAATCTTCAGTGAAATTGACTTTGTAAAATAGTGTATGATGGCACCTTAGTGTTTCAGGAAAGAATGCCGGAGGCACATTCCTTCTGGTAGATCCCCAGATCCATGAGCACTGACATCTCCTCCGGAATACTTAAGTCTAGATGAATAACACACAGCTCACCAGGTCCTTATCAGCCCTGAATATCATGGGCATCTCTGGATGTCGAGAGTGCACAAAATTTTCCTTTTTCATACGGACTGAATTTAGGGCAGCGTATACCCTCAGCAAGTGCTGGAATGGTGAGCTGCACCCATCACCCCCACCCCCACCCCCGCCGCCACACACACCTTTTTAACTAAAAAATGTCAACACTTAAACACTTTAAAAAGGAATTGTTTGTGTATTGGGTGTTTTTCACACACGTGTATGTCAGTGCGTTGTTTGTGTGCCTGGTATACACAGAGGCCAGGGGGAGATGTTAGATCCTCTAGAACTGGAGTTACAGGTAGTCATGAGCCACCATGTGGGTGCTGTAGACCAAACTCAGATCCTCTGTAAGGGCAGCCAGCAAGGTCTATCTCTCCAGACCCTTTTAAACTTTGGGACACTGGCTTATTCTGTTTCCCAGGCTGGTGTTGAACTCGCTATCCTCCTGCCTCAGATTCCTCAGTAGCAGCGACTGACAGGTATGCACCTTGAGGTCTGGCTTACCAAAATGGCTTCGAAGCATTGTTTGAGGGTGTGTTGCGGGTGCATCTCAGAAATACACACACACATACACACAGCATATGTGTTCTCATGAGTGTGGATACGTGAGTGGGCCCATAGGAGCCGGGGTAGGGGTGGGGGTCTTAACAGGAATCATCCTCAATTTGTTCCCCTACCTTATTCACCGAGGCAGGGTCTGGCCATCAAGCTTAGAACTTCCCAGTATGGCTAGTCTCCCTAGTCAGCTTGCTCTGGAGATCTCCTATGTCAACCTCCAGAGGCTGTGTCAACTACAGGTGATCACACTCACCCAGTGGTTAACCTCCAGTCCCTTCATATGTGTGCGTATGTGCATGTGTGCTTGTGTGCATGTGTGTGTTTTCCTCTGTGTGTGTGCACGCATGCAGGTGCAAGCATGCATGTGTTCCTGTGCTTGCATACTCATGCATGTGTGCATATGCATGTGTATGGCACGCACACGGGCATGCGTGTGTGTGTGTGTGTGTGTGTGTTTCCTCGCTGACTGGGGTCACAGCTCTCTAGGACACCTAGGTCATGCTCTGTGCCCTCCTAAACACCCTATAAATGATATTTGCTGAGTGGTGACTCTCAGCTTCTGATATTTGCCGAGCCGCCTCCTCTGTCACAAGAGGGGCTCTGAATCTACATTAAAAAATCTCCGTGTAGCAGAGAGGCAAGGGATTGAGTCAGGTGCGTGCAGGAGGGGAAAAGCCGGCACTCCGGTCTGGGATCAATAAGGTTAAATTCATAGTATACCTCGTCATTTTGAACCAAGTGATTCAGTTGGGGGGGGGGAGGCATGTTGTTTTATTCTGGGGATAAATGAGAGATTAATTTTTAAGTCATATTTAAATAACTCTCAAAGAGGCACTGGAGATGAAATTGCTTTTAATTGGCCGGCTGCTCTCCAGCGCTTAGATGCTCAAGTGCTCAGAATGAGATCTCAGTTGGCTTGAACTTGTCATCTTGCTGTCCCGCTCCCTGTCCCTCCGAGGCCTCGGGTTCAGCACTCTTCCCTGTGAATCAGGAACCCTCTGTCTGGCTGAGGACCCCATCACTCCCTACATCTCACCACCTGACCCAGGCAGCATTGGGACACACACTGGGAAGGAACGGGTTCCTGCCTTTCATTTATTTATTTTATTAGTTTTATTTTATTTTATTTTATTCTTCCACAGGCAAGAATGTCTATTTGTGTAGCGAGAATGACAAGAACTAGAATCATATTCCAGCTCCCCCATCACAACTTCCCAGTCATTGACCCCCGGGCAAATCACTTAACATTCCTGAGTCTCAATTGCTGAGTCCGTGAAGAAGGACCTCCAAGGGCTGGGTGTGTGGCTCAATGGTTAGGGTGCTTGCCTGGCACCCAGAAAGCTCTGGATTCTGCCAAAACAACAACAACAGGCATGGGCAGAGGAGTCCAGAGCTTACTACCAAAATCGTAGCCAATATTGTGCTAAAACTTTTTTTTTTTCTTGAGACAGGGTTTCTCTGCGTAGCCCTGGCTGTCCTGGAACTCACTCTGTAGACCAGGCTGACCTTGAACTCAGAAATCCGCCTGCCTCTGCCTCCCAAGTGCTGGGATTAAAGGCGTGCGCCACCACTGCCCGGCGGTGCTAAAACATTTAAGGCCTGGTCCTCAGAAACCTGATGAAGACCACATGTGAATTTCCACAGTGTAACTGCTCCTCTAACCGCCAATCTCCAGCTGCTGTTGCAGTCACCAAACATAGACTCGGGAAGAGCTACACAGGGCCAGGCTGAAATGTCTCCTCCCAAACCCAAGAGCCAGGAATAATATGGATAGCTAGAAAATGGAGCCCATTACAGCAAGTGAGACATTGAAATATTGCTACCATTGGATGTGTGGGTACACGCGCGCGCGCGCACACACACACCCACACCCACACACACCCACACACACACACACACACACACACCCCACACACACACACACCCACACACACACCCACACACACACCCACACCCACACACCCACACACACACACACCCACACACACACACACTTTTTTGTTTGTTTGTTTTAAGACAGGGTCTCTCTGTGTAGCCCTGGCTGTGCTGCAACTCTCTCTAGACCAGGCTAGCCTCGAACTCCCCGAGATCCACCTGCCTCTGCCTCCCAGGTGTTGGGATTAAAGGCACGCACCACCGCACCCAGTTTGAGAAATAATTTACTAAGGCTAGAGGTATAGTTCCGTGGCTCAGAACCTGTCTAGCGTGTTCAAGGGCCTGTATTCCAGACCCCCAAACAAACAAAAACGCCATGCAAATTCATTTCATCTTAAGTCTCCCCCCCCTCACACACACACACACACACACACACACACACACACACACCATTAACTATGCTTCCTTGCTCTCTCAAATAGGATACCCTGTGGGGACATGGGGACCAGGTTAGGAGGAGGGACACGTCTGTAGCAGACAGTGGACAGATGTCAAACATCTGCAGCTTGGATTGAGACAGGCCTGGGTTTAACCCCTGCTTCCCCACAGCCGAATCAGTCTCAGGCTTCTGGGTGCTCATACAGGAAGAATCCATCTATCAGCTTCATTTTTTGGCAGGCGGACTGAGAGGACGTGGAGGGGACGTCCAGCTGCCTGGCACACAGTAGGACATCAACTCAATAAATGGTGGTGACTTCGTGAGTGGAGACTGACAGCGCTCCTGAGAATCAGATGAGGCTCAAACTACACACAAGGAAGCCAAGTAGGCTGTAGAAGGGGCTGTAAAACTGGGGAGGGATTTCCGGAGTCAGAAAGCCCAACTCTTAGAAACAGAAAGAAAGAAAGAAAGAAAGAAAGAAAGAAAGAAAGAAAGAAAGAAAGGGGGGGGGAAGAGGGAGGGAAGAGCCAAGTAGGGCCATTGGAAGCAAATGCTCCTCTGGACTCCAGATTGGAAGGGCTGGGCCAGTGGCACACAGCTTTAATGCTCCCGGCACTCAGGAGGCCGAAGCAGGAGGATCTCTGAGTTGGAAGCCATCCTGTCTACATAGCGACTTCTTTGTAGAAGGTTCTATGTAGAGAATCCCTGTCTTTGAAAGAAAGAGAGGGGTGTGGGGGGGGCAGCTGTGGGATTATAGTTGAACATACTCTGGGAAGTGACAGAAATGTTAGGGGTGGGGCCTGGCTGGAGGAAGTGGATCCCTGGCAGCTTTGACCTCCTAGGTCCTTTCTGCTTCTTGGCCTCTATGGGCTAAGTGGGTCCACCCCGCCATATATTCTTGCTGTGATGCACTGCCTCACAAAGGCTCCTGGAGAGCAGAGCCGTGTGGCTGCAAACCCTCCCCCCCTAGACATCGTTTGTCTCAGGTGTTTTGTCATGGCAATACAAAGCTCCCTTCTTTCATACTCTTCTCAAGATGAACTCACTCCCTGGTGAGCTAACTAGGGGAGAGGGTTTGCATCTTGCCTTCACTGTATGGTTTTACTCCATCTCCTTTCTTCCCATGTTTTGATTTTCCCATCTGTAAAATGGGATCGTCTTTTGGCAGAGTGTGTTTCTGATTGGCTGCTCTGACAATTGCCTCCTTCTCTCCCCCTCCCCCCGCAGTCCTTGGGGAGGGATGCATCGTTGCTTCACCCACCTTTTGCAGCTCCTGGAATCGGAGTGCTGCCTCAGAGTGTTTATGAAATCCCTGCCTTTGGGTAAGGGCATGTCTTAGTCAGGGTTTCTATTCCTGCACAAACATCATGACCAAGATGCAAGTTAGGGAGGAAAGGGTTTATTGAGCTTACACTTTCATGCTGCTGTTCATCACGAAAGGAAGTCAGGATTGGAACTCAAGCAGGGCAGGAAGCAGGAGCTGATGCAGAGGCCATGGAGGGATGTTACTTACTGGCTTGCTTGCTCCCCCTGGCTTGCTCAGCTGGCTTTCTTATAGAACCCAAGACTACCAGCCTAGGGATGGTACCACCCACAAGGGGCCCTCCCCCCTTGATCACTAATTGAGAAAATGCCCTACAGCTGGATCTCAGGGAGGCATTTCCTCAACTGAAGCTCCTTTCTCTGTGATAACTCCAGCTTGTGTCAAGTTGACACACAAAACCAGCCAGTACAGGGCACCTTTCCTGGTTGGAAATTTGGAACTGAATTCAGTGTGATCTCTTCTTCATTTTCACCCTTATCGACAAATAAGACTAAGGTCTCCAGCCACAGAAGCAAGCCCAGCCTCAGCCCCACAGCTGGTCCCAGCTTCTCCCTTCGACCCGCTCAGAGGATCCTCCTCTCCCATGGAATGGGGAGAGCTGCTCCTGAGAGTGGCGTGTCTGGCCTGGCAGCCACTTCCCCCACACAGCTAGCTAGTCATTTTCTCCTCTGTCTGGTTACTGAGCATGCATGAGACAAGGGTGGATATGAAAGTCAGATTATCCAAATCTGACCAAAATTTTTCCCAATCGAACTTTCCACAGAAATCAACTTTCCCACGGATGCTGGGTGCTCAGCTATTATTAGTCCGTAGGTTGCACTGACAGTACTGGGAACCTGACAGGAAAGCAAGCTCCGTGCTGGTTGGAGCTGGTGCAGGCTCAGCTCACCTGGGCAGCAGCGTGCACTGGCCCCTGGCTAGTCTAAAAGTGCAGAAAGCCCGGGACTCAGAGCTTTGCTCTGGGAGATGATTCTGGGGAGCATGCACCCCATCCTTCTGCAGCCCTCTTGGATAAGGATTAATACACATGCCAGGCTAGTCAGGGTGCTCTGTGCCTGCCTCACCTCATCCCAAAAGTCACCTTGCAAGGACATTGTCCCTGTCCATGGATCAGGCTCAGAGAGGCTGCATTCCCAGCAAAGTGGTTTCTGCTTAAAATCTCAGCACCCAGGAGACCGAGCCAGAATTGGTGTTTCAAAGGCCAGCCTGGGCTGTGTGTAGCGGGCCCTTTCTCAAATCCTACACCCGAAAGAGGCATCCCTGGAGTTCTTGACCCTGAATCTAGACACGGTGGGGGTGGCTCTTCCATCCCTCCCTGTTTGGAAGGTGGGTTCAGAAGTGGGAGGGGTTTCCTAAGAGAAAGAGGCAGGGCTTTAAGGGACCCTCCTTCTTCTGGTCCTCATGCTACCGAGTAGAAAGCAGAAGGAGTTTAAGAGTGTGAACACATGTTCCAGGTGTCTGTGTACACAACACTGAGTTAATGTGCAGGGTGTGACTCTGCGCGTGAGAGGGCGTGTGTGGCTGTGTGGGCGTATATACATGTTTGTATGTGAGACAGAGTGAGCAAAGGTGGGTGTGACGCGGAGGGGTTTGGGGATGAGAGAGGGGGGTCTCGGGGGTAAGTCTGGGGTGTGTAGAGGTTTGTGACCTGCGTGTGTATGTTGGGGGGAGGGTGCGTGAGTCTGGTATGAGTGTATGAGAGAGGGAGGGGAGAGGGACGGGTGAGGGAGTGGGGGGGGTGGTTTTTGTAGGGACAGGGCTGGGGGGCCAACACTCCTGGAGCTGAGCCTGGAGGGTCTAGCCCAAGCATCCTCCTCTTGTCCCTCTTCCCCTCCACCCTATCCTCCTCCCTTGGCCCCCGGATTCCCAGAGGATTCCGTTGACAGCTGGAACAAATGAAAGGGGGGAAGCTGGGCGGGGCCAGGCGGGGTCAGAGAGGCTGTGCAGGACGCTGGGCTCTGCCTCCCCGGGTTCCTGGATGCTAAGGATTACAGCCTGGGCTGCCGCTATTTAATCAGCTGGTAGCAATTTAACCATTACACCCCAGTGAGAGAATCTAAGACATTTCCTACAGCCCGGGAAGGAGAGGACTCAGAAGGGAGGAATGCGTGGGTGGGGTGGGGGTGGGGGTGGGGGGTGGGGGTTGGGGGTTGGAGTACGACCCGATGGGACACAGCACAGCTTTATTAAAGAGGAATAAAACGAGAAATGAGCTAATTCCGTTTTATGCAGTAAAAAATGGGGCAGGGTGAGAGCCCTAACTTGGGGTCTTGGGGACCTTAATGAGCCAGTGCGGGAGTCAACAGAGCCACCTAGATGTGGGGATTTGGGGCGG
>JADRCH010000204.1:2157596-2175726 GCA_019843965.1 Rhynchomys soricoides | reverse complement strand
GTGCTGAACTTCAGGTCCTCAACCAAGATAATTAACTTCCTGCTCTCTTGACTCCTATGTTCCCTCAGTCCCTCTTCCATGCTCACCCATCTCCACTGATCCCTTACTGCTGTGCTCCCTGTGTTTCAAGGCTCCCTCAGCCTCCATGTCTCTCAACCTTGGTTCTCCCTTAGCCTCTGTGTTCTTTCATCCCTCACCCCCAGGGAATTCCTTCAGCCTCCATGTTCCCTCAGCCCCAGTGCTCCCTCAGCCTCTGTGCTCCCTCCCTTGGTCTCAGTGCTCCCTCTGCCCTAGTGCTCCCTCTGCCCTAGTGCTCCCTCATCCCCAGTGCTCCCTCAGACCCCATGTTCCCTTGGTACCAGTGTTCCTTTAGCCCCAGTGCTCCCTTAGCCCCAGTGCTCCCTCAGACTCCATCTTCCTTTGGTATCACTGTTCCTTCAGCCCTAGTGCTCCCTCAGCTCCCATGTTCCCTTAGCATCAGTGCTCCCTCATCCCTAGTGCTCCCTCATCCCCAGTGCTCCCTCAGCTCCCATGTTCCCTTAGCATCAGTGCTCCCTCTGCCTCAGTGCTCCCTCTTCCCTAGTGCTCCCTCTGCCCTAGTGCTCCTCATCCCCAGTGCTCCCTCATCCCCAGTGCTCCCTCAGACCCCATGCTCCCTTGGTACCAGTGTTCCTTTAGCCTCAGTGCTCCCTCATCCCCAGTGCTCCCTCAGATACTATGTTCCCTTGGCATGAGTGCTCCCTCTGCCCTGATGCTCCCTCGGCCCTTGTGCGTCACAAGCCAGGCATTATTACTTTGAGCAAATTTCCTCACAGCTGGTGGGGCAGGCAGCCTTCTTGCTTTCAGTGGAGAGGGCACCAGGTCTACCAGGGCACATACCTGGGAGCCCCCACTCGCCTGGACCCTGTGGCATTTTTTTCAAAGCCTCCAGAAACCTTCAGAAATGTGCCATGTTGAAGGGATCCCAAAGCCCTCGGGAGTGGATGACCCCATGAGAGTGAGATGCCTTCTCTAAGTTAGAGAGAGGGGCAGAGGGGTAAGGGGGAGGAACTGAGGCAGAGGATGCCACTCAGTTGATAGGGTGCTTGCCTGGCATATAGTGCATCCTGGGTTCCCTCCCCAGCACTGGAAAAGCCAGGAATGGTGCCACAAGACTGTAATCCCAGCACCTAGAAGTAGAGGCAGGAGAATGAGGAGTTCAAGGTCATCCTCAGCTACACAGCATGTTTCAGGACAGCCTGGGCTACATGAGACTCTGTCTCAAAATACAACAAGACAAGCATAGAGGACCAGGACAAAGGTCCTGGACAACACCCAGGAATACACAGACCATGGAAGGTCACAAGACTACAACACACCGACGGAGTCAGGCTTTATTTCTGGGCACATAGGATACATGCTGGACTAGAGGGGAGGACACGTGCCTGGATCACACAAACAGGTCCCTGGTCTCAGGAATCTCATGGCGTAGCAGGAAGACAGCCTAAAGCCAAATGGACCCCTTATCTCAGCCTTGAGGACTTCATGCAATCCATCCCCCAGCCTTACCTCATCCCCCACCCCAATCCTCTCATGGACCACCAAGCCTTGGCCACCCTCTGTTTCCTTGCACACCGGGGCCTTCAAAGAGGCGTTTCCCCCTGGTTGGAGCCTCTTACCCAGCTGCCCATGTAAACGGTTCTCATCTCTCAGACCTGAAAGCTGCCCCTTGCCCAGAGATGCCCTCCCTGGCCAGTCCACCTACACATCCCTCCCTTGGTTTGTCTTTTTGTCTCGTTGCCTTGGCCTGTGTGGTACTTAGCATGCATGGTCTATTCTGATAACTTTCTTTCCAGCTCTGACTTCTCCCAGGAAACACCAGCTTTTGGAAAAAGAAGGTCGGACTTTTGTTTAGAAGGAAGCAAAGTGTGGCCTGCTGTAAGGGTCGGGAAGAAGGGAGAGTCTCTTTCGTGAAGGGTGAAGGGTCCTACCCTTGTAGGAGAGGAAATCTGTCAGGTCAGCAAAAACAGGCAATAGAAAAGCTTGGACCTAGGCAGCTGCGATGTTTAATACATTTCATGATATTAACCCCTGATGTGGCAGACACTACAACTAGGTACAGGAACGAATGTAGGCTTTGAAGATCTTATAGGATCTTGATCTTGCATCTCACTGAGTTTTGTCCTCTGTGAAATGGCAGCTTTCTGGCCTGTCCTCAGGGATTTGGTGAGGGAGGCTGAAACATTAGCCCATGCTATGCCACACATACCGTTAAGTGGTGCATGGTGAACCCCATAAACACAGGTTTCCTCCTCTACACCCCTGTGAATATAGCACAACATCTAAGGGAACCAGTTTGGACCAACAGTTGCTCCAGGAAGGAAGTTGGGGGCGAGAGGGGTCTGGCAGGCCCTGGAAGCCCAGCTGGGGTTACAGAACAGGTTGATAGCTCTTGACACCACATGGAGCCAGAATCTGGCCTAGAATAGAAACCGCCTGCACTGGCTGGCTAGGAGCCCCATCCTGGAGTGATGGATGGATGTGCCCTGCTGGCTGGGCAGGTGCTTGTAATCCTCAGTGACACGGAAACAGAGGTGTTTATGGCGGAGCACCCTATCCCCCCAACCCCCTGCCCGGTGATGACCTTCCTCTCTTGTCCCTTCATGGTTCAGGGAACCTAGAAGAGACCCTGCCTCTTCCACAGTGGGCTGTCAGGGAAAGGCTGGTGACCACTGTTTCTTGAGCATGTACTAGACACCAGACATTGCATAAAACCTACACCCAATTCCAAGACAGAGGGACTGCTACTCCTCCATGTTACAGATGGAACAACTGAGGCCTGACAGGGGACGTTAAGTATGTTCATCCAACCCCAGTCTCTTTTACTTGGTTCTCACACCATACTTACTTCCAGGGAGACCACTCTCTTCTTCTTGCCACGAACAACCATAGATTAAACAGTAGGAACCAGTGACATGTCACACGTGGTGGGGGTGGGGACTAGATGGTGGAGGCCGAGGAGGCTGACAAAGCCCAGAATCCATGCTGAGATTAAGATTTGGTCTGAGGCTGGATACACAATTGAAGACCCCTTTATGGTCTTGACAGAAACCCGGCTAAGTTGGCTCCTTTCAAAATGGAGATTGCATTTAATAGGGTAACTAAAATGCTCAGGGCCATGACTTTCAGACCAGGTGGATCCCTGTACAGAAAAGTCTCTGGAAATCTAGCTCCGGCCTTTGGCTTTTCTTGGTGTCTCATTATTAATCACCATTTTGTTTGTTTGTTTTGTTTATTTGTTTGGTTTTTTCGAGACAGGGTTTCTCTGTGTAGCCCTGGCTGTCCTGGAACTCCCTCTGTAGACCAGGCTGGCCTCGAACTCAGAAATCCGCCTGTCTCTGCCTCCCGAGTGCTGGGATTAAAGGCATGCGCCACCACTCTCCGACATTAATCATCATCTTGATGTGGACAAAGACAGACACCATTAGCCCCGTAGTTATTTCTCACCTAGTGGGAGAAGAAAGTCGGGACAACTCTCACCAGATTCTGGCGCCGATTTGTCCCTGGACCGCTGTGTGCGGCTGTGAAGCCTTGACATGGCTATTGTGTAGCCAGAACATAACACACAGATCAGCCAGGACTCACTCAGGGGTCACTGGCCTCTCCATCCAAACCAAGGCTGAAAAGGAGGGTAGAATGACTCTCCAGGGAGGAATGCCTGAGTGACATCCTGAGGGGATGTGTGTTATTGACACGGGACTTAGGGAAAGCCCAGGTGGTTTTTAGGAAGCAAATCAGTTTTTTATAAATCACATGGAGAGAGGGAGTAGTGGTGTACACCTTTAATCCCAGTCCCCAGGAGACAGCGGCAGCTAGAGCTCTGTGAATTCCAGGCCAGCCAGGGCTTCATGGTAAGACCCTGTCTCAAAAAAATATATTTTCCTTTAAACTAAAAATTTTTAAAATCACACGGTTGAATCCTAGACCCTGGGTCTGCCTGGGCTTCCCCTACACTGAAGAAGCTGCGAAGTCCCTGTGGGTCATGTGGCGTTCACAGCTTCTCCTGCGGTCGCTTCAGTTTCCAACACTGGTTGGCTGTCAGGGACAGCAGAGCCACCAAACAACCCCCCTCTCCCCCCCACGCCCCTCTCGTCCGCCCTCTGCACACGTGAGTGAACACATTTCTCCTTCACAAGCCAGGAAACCAAAGAGCTTTTTCAAATAACTTGCCCGGAGCACTTCAGGCTGGGCCATTGTGACGTCAGGCCAACAATCAGCCAATCCATGGGTGGCTCCGTCTTCCTAATCTGCATATTGTGTTCTCATTGGCTCCCGTTTCTCGCCCTCCTTAATGTGGTAGGGTTTTTGGGGTTTTGTTTTGTTTCGTTATTTTCTTTCCCCCCCCCCCCCCCATTCAGGGGCTTACTCCATCTCAGACCTCCAGGTCAGCTAGGTTTAAAAATGGCCATGGTGGTGTGGGTTCCCTGTGGGTCCTCAGTGTGGCCAGACACAGAAAAGGCCAGGGCTGGTGGCCCAAGAGCTGGAGGCTAGACCCAGAGTCTCACGGGCTCTGACTCCAAAAAGGCATCCCACGACCTAACAGTATGGACATGTGCCTGTTCTAATGTGTGACTGTGTACACACTTATTTATTTGTTTCTTATTTAAAAAGAATACTAGAATAGACCTTGTAAGCTTTAATCATGTCTGGGCCAAGATAAAGAAGTTATAGTGAGTGTCCTGACCTGTTCTGCCAAGAGAGGTCTACTGTTGAAAAATTCACTCTAGAGACAGAGGCAGCAGATCCTTGTGAGTTCTGAGTTCAAGACCAGCCTGGAACACATAGCTTGAGGCCAGCCAGAAATATATAGTGAAATAAATAAGTAAAATAAGATAATAAAATAAACACAGGACGAAAGGACGAATTCTGCTTTTATTTTTCAAGTTCTTTTTGTTCTTTGCTTTTAAGGATGGGGATGTGGGTGGGGGTCAGTCAGAGTTTCACCGTAGCCCAGGCTAGCCTAAAATTCACAGTCCTCTCTCCTCAGGCTCTTGAATTCTGGGAATACAGTCAAGCCCCACCATCACCAGTTTTCCAACTCATTTTTAACATTAAATATGTATCCTCCAGTTCTTTGCCTGGAAGAAAGCCCCAGTGCAGATTCGTGCAGATTTGTTTACAGCCAGAAGCAAGCATCACTTCCTAGAAAGCCAGGGAACCGGCTGATGCTGGCCTCCATCAACTGGGTGTGTGTGGTGTTTTATCTCTGTTTACTGGGCGAGGCTGATGGTCAGACAGGTGGACGGTTCTGATAGCTGGGAATAGATAAGGACAACGTCTGACTCATCTATTGAAGTATAAAGCTAGGAAGAGTGTAACCTGGTTCTGTGTCCTGTGCTTGAGGGACAGCAGGTACATTCTGCAGCCAACATGGCCACGTGCTTTTAGCTCTGAGGCTCAGGCCCCAACCAGGACTTAGCACTCCATCCTCCATGCCTTCCTCTCTCAGACCTGACTTTTGTACTCAAACTAGGACTCATGGGGATGGGGGACTCCCAGACTTGATCCTGGCTCCGCTGGACTTCTTGCCTGCAAAGAGAGGTTGGCACGATTTCAGAGTTTTCCTAATGACGTGAGCCAATCACTCATATGAATCATTCTCTCAGGCTGGAGAGATGGCTCAGCAGTTAAGAACAATGGCTGCTCTTCCAAAGGACCCAGGTTCAATTCCCAGCATCCACATGACAGCTCACGATTGTCTGTAAGTCCAGTTCTCTGGGTTTTGATGCCCTCTGTGTCTGCCCTAACACAGACATACATGCAGGCAAAATACCAATGCACATAAAAATAAATACGCCATTTAAAAAAAACAAAAAACTTCTCTTTCTTTTTTTCTTTTTTTTTTTAAAAAGAGTTATGGCCGGGCAGTGGTGGTGCACGCCTTTAATACCAGAACTCGGGAGGCAGAGGCAGGCGGATTTCTGAGTACGAGGCCAGCCTGGTCTACAGAGTGAGTTTCAGGACAGCTAGGGCTACACAGAGAAACCCTGCCGCAAATTTAAAAAAAAAAACCCACAGTCAAGTGTAGTGGTACACACCTGTTATCTATCTTAGCGATCAGAGGTGGAGGCAGGGGGATGGTGAGTTCTGAGATAGATGCCTGGGCTCAATAGAGCGATCTTGTTTCCAAATTATGTGATTAATTTAAGTATATATGTATTTAGATTTAAATATGGCTTTTTCCATGTTAAAATTGTTCTATTTCTTTTTACTTTTTAAAAAGGTTACATTTCGTGTGCATCTGTGTAAGTGGGTATGAATGATCTGTGGTACATATGTGGAGGTCAGAGGTCAGCTGATAGGAGTTGGTTCTCTCCTTCCACCATGCGGATCCCAGGGATTGAACTCAGGTCCTCAGGCTTGTGGCAAGCCCCTTGGCCTGCTGAGCCATCTCTTTGACCCTAATTGCTCTAATCCGTTATTACTTATTGTTGACTTTTTACTGTGTCCAACTGATAAACTTTCTCACAAGTCTGTTAGAGTAACACAGGTCTATAGGGCTTAGTGCTGTGTGTGGCTTCAGGCATCCACTGGGCGTGTGTGTGCCCTGCAGACAAAGGGTGTGCGCAGGGAAGTTACTGTATTTATTGGCTCCTCTTTGGAACAGTCTAGATCAGCAGCTCTCACCCTTCCTAACGCTGCAACCCTTTAATACAGTTCCTCATGATGTGGCGACCCCAACCATGAAATTATTTTTGTTGCTGCTCCATAACTGGAATTTTGCTACCGTCACGAATCATAATGCAAACATCTGTGCTTTGCCATGGTTTTAGGTGACCCCTTTTAAAGGGTCATTCGACCGTCCCCCAAAGGGGGAATCAACCTGTAACTGGGCACCTAGCTGCATCTCCAGTACACCAGGTCAGCTCTCCCTCCCTGACAGACCCCTTCGGAGGAACCAAGGTGATAATGTTAGACCATGGGGGATGGGCATCCTCTGCTCATCTTGAGGCGGGTCACATGACTTTCCTTGGTGCTTGTATGTGTCCCTCATACCACCACCACCTTTCTGCCCCTACATTTGGGGACCGATGGCCTTCCCACACCCTAGTATCTCTTCTCACACAGACCTTTTGGTCACTTCAAATCCCAGCCCAACAAAAGATTTGGACAGAAAATAAGCTTGTGCCTGGGACAGCAGAGATGGTAACTTGGGAGCTTCTTGCAGCCTGGTTCTCCGGAGATGAGAAGCTGTATGCTTGCTTCTGAGAGGAGAGTAAACACCTTCCCGCTGTGCATGGATAGTGGGGCAGCCCTTCCCCACAGGAAGTGGGGAAGCATCTTCCTGAGGACCTTAAGTCTCATTTGCATAAAGAAATTATGTCCTATTGCCAGATGTGCCCCCCCTCTCCCCGCTTCCTGACAGGACTTCCGTGGCTGTCACACCTTTTCCTGAGTAATCAAGTGATTTCTTTCCAAATACATTCTGTCCTTGGGAACACCCCTACGGATTCCTCACACCACTCAAATGAGCAACTTGTCTCCTTGGGGACCCACCGAGTGGGCATCAGCTAAGAACTGGTGTGTGGAAGAAAAGGAACAAACCTAGTCTTTAAATAAATGTTTTATTACTTTTAATAAAAGAGAATTTACTATTTTTTTGAGCCAGGGTCTCACCACATGGCTCAGAGCTCTGTCCTGTTAACCCTCCTCCTTCAGCCCATTGCGATTACAGGCATGTGCCACCATGCTGGGTGGGCAAACCTTTTTAAAAGCTCAGTTTTACTTTGGGCTCTTGGCTCAGACTCTGTGTTCTCCAGGCCTTCTTGGCCCTCGGTGTCTCCCTGTCTCCAAGTCTCACCTAATCTTGTGGAGACAACAGTTTCCTTCTGGGGTTTTTGTAGAATCAGAGAGGCCTTGCCAAGCCCCTCCATGTGTTATCTAGGGCCAGAATGTGCAACCGCAGAGGCTTGGACCACCCCGCCACCCACTTTCAGGCAGAAACACATTTTCTCTTCCCCTTTCACACAGTAGGGTTTCTTAAAGCCACCATCTGGGGTGCCTGCTGAGGATGCTATCAGGGGTGCTGGCTGCTCCTCCCGAGGTGAGTTAACAGCATGGCTACTATGGCCCTTGTGAGTGGGGAAAGCACTGGGGTCCTCTTGGCCAGCTATACTTCATCCCTTCCTGAAGGAGATCTGGTTCCAAGGGAGGGATCTTGGCAGCAGTGTCAGGCCCCCACAGGTGCCCATTTGGCATATGGTATCTTGTCTGTCTTCCCCTTTCTATCCTGGCTTTCCATTCTTCTAAGGTACCACAGGGGCTTGCGGCACATGTAGCTCAGTGGACAAAGTATTTGTCTAGCATGCACAAGGCCCTGGGTTCCATCTTTTGTATTGCATAAACTGGGAGTGGTATCATAGACCTATGATCCCAGCACACTGGGAATAAGGCTGAGTGATTATAAATCCCAGTTTGAAGGTAGCCTGGGCTAAATGAGTCCCCATCTCAAAAAACCAAATGTGCCCCTGGAATTTCACAGAGCCCTTGATCTTTAGTTCTATTTTAACACACCACTCAGAAGTTATAAGCCCATGCCTGTCTCTCCCATGGATTTCTGGGTAATTATTGAATCTGTCTGGGCCACCATGAAGCACCCAGTACTTAGCACAGGTTGGACCCATGGTAGATTTCTGATGAGTGTCTGAGGAATGACAGTTGTTAAGAGGCCTGTGAAGATCTACAAGGAATGGCCCTTAGTTCTGGAGGGCAGGCAGCACAAGACAAAGCCAGCCATGGGGTGCTATGAACCTACAGACCAGGACTGGGTCAAGTATAGGGTCAAAGTAGCAAAGGTTAGGAAGTCTAGCTCAGTGATGGGGCTGTGGGTTGACAAGGTAAGTCGGACCATTGTCCTGAAGGAACTCTGGGCTCACAGCCAGCATGTGCAACCCCCTCCTCCAGCTGCAGGTCAACACAGGGGGCTCAGCCAAGACCTCAGGATGCTCTTACAGATGGAAGCCAAGTGTGCTCGGTCAAGGTGAACGGTAGGGATGAAGGCTGTGGAAGAAGCAATGGCGTCTGTCTGCTGTTTATAACAGGTCTTGAGGCTGGAATGCAATGAGCTTAAAGACACATGGTCAGGCCAGACTCCATCAGAATCTAAATCATAGACACCCCCTTCCACCCCTACCCAATCATCATTCATTCATTCATTCAGTCAAAGATTCTTGTTCCATCAGTGCAGGGAAGAGTGTAAGGGAAGATCTGGGTCTTTGAATGTAACCATTTTAACTATTCTGTAGGTGACAGGAATCTGTCTCAAGCCTGAGCTGAGAGACTGAGTTTCATCTGACCCATTTGCATGTGTTAGCTAATGAAGAAGCAGGATATTAGGCACCCCCCCCCCCCCCCACACACACTCCTGCTTCATGCTTCAAATACTGACAGCTCACCTTCCCTATATGGGCAGCTATGGGTTGGCAATGTAGGTATTATCTACCTGGCGATTGTAACCATCCCCCATCCCCCACCCCTGCCAGCCGTCTCCCTCCCTCCATCTGTGCAAAGCAATTTCTATGTTAGTCAAAGAACAGAATTAGGAAGGTAAATTTGCAGAATTCAAATTTACGGGGTCCCTTTCCAAGTGAAACAGAAAAATTATGGATTAGCCCGGAGCTCAGACTGGCATTGTAGGAGGCTCATATGCTGGCTCAATCGCTCACTCAGCAAATGTTCTGAGATACAGCTGGTGGGTAGAAAGCTGCCCGGTCTGTTTCCTACCTTCTCCTGAGGAGCAAGGAGACAGGGGAGAGGGATAGGAACATAACATTTCTTGAGATACCATCAGAGAAGCCAGGTATCAGCACCTGCTGAGGAAGCAGGAGGCCCTAGCAGGCAGTAGGGAGTTAACCCCAGGTCTGAGCCAGAATGCCGAGAATTGGGGATCGCCTCATCTCCAGGTTTCGTGGAGACACTTTTACATCTGTCGAGTTCATCTTCCACTGGGTTTGGTTAGGGTTGTGTCAACTCGAAGCAAGCCGGAGCCATCTCAGAAGAGGGAAACTCAGCTGAGAAAATGCTTTTCTAAGAATGGCCTGTAGAGCATTTTCCTGATTAAGGACTGATGTCAGAGAGCCCAGCCCCTTGTGCGCAGTGCCATCCTCTGAGTCAGGTAGTCCTGGGCTACGTGAGAAAGCCCACTGCACAAGCCAGAAAGCAGCACTCCTCCAAGGCCTTTGTGTCAATTCCTCCCTCTTATCTTGATTTCTTTCAGTGACAGTGTGTGACCTGAGATTTGTAAGCTGAAATAAACTTTTTCCTTCCGTGACGTTTTGATCATGATGTCTATCATAGCAATAGACATCTACCCAGGACGGCCACCATGTCTGGGAGTCAGTTCTTCCATGTCCCAGCCACAGTTTCGCTGTCGGGGGTTTGGTTTTGAAGATGCTGAGGCTGTTTAGTAAACCCAGTCAAGCCTGCAGACATCCCTTTGATGCTAATATTAGCTCTGAACTGACACCTGTGTGTGATCTGGTAGTGTTCAACCAGCCAAGAGTATATTTGATATCTGTACCTAAAATCATTACAGTGGCTAAAACAAATAAGGTTCTATCTTTTGCCCAAACAAAATTTTAATATTGGGTTGTCTCACCAGTTATATCAATTATACCCAGCTACATCAAGATTACCGTCTCAGAGACTCTCCTCCAGAGGCTCACTCACTGCCACAGGATAGCTGCCACAGCATCAGCCAGATGATGAGAGCTATATATATCATCTTTCCTCAAGAAATCAGGAGCCTCCCAGTTAGATCTCATTGACTAATACTGGATCACATGACCAGAATATTTATAATAGATCCATTCACATACAATACCCTTCTACCCCCAGGCTGACACACTGCAGGCCAAGCCACACTCTCTTCAAGGAAGAATGAAGGAACAGATACCAGGTAAGCGATCAATGAGGTCTACCAGATGGTCAAAGAAGCTCAGCAGCAAGATTCTACTTCTTCTAGAGATGGTTGTTAATATGTTACATTACAGGTGGTGGTTGGGGGGGGGGAGAACTTCATCCACCCCAGCTTCTTTTGACCGCATACGTGGGAAAGAGACAAGAGAGAGAGGAAGTTGGCAAGCCTGGGCATCAAGGTGATTTCTAGCTTGGACTGGTTTCTAGAAGTGTAGAGAAAGTCATTGTGGAGTTCTTATCCCATAACCACTGAGGTAGCTGATGCTAGACAGTATCCCAAGGCCAGATGACTTCCTCTCCAGCAGCTAATAAGGTTCAAGGCTTCCTAGCATTGCCACCATGGGTCCAGGAGAAGGGCTGGGAGCAGGCAAGCCTCTCATGCTGCGTTGGAATGACATGCTGATGCACAGGAGTGTTGAGAGGCCCTGTGGACTCTCCTCTGCTTTGGGAAGGTGGATGCTGGGTTCCCTACTTAGGCTCCAAGCCACTCCAGAGCTCTTTGAGTGAATTCACATTTCTCTCCTCAGAAAGTCTCTAGAACTTTGGCTTTGGTGATGACTCCTTCCTCCCTCCCTCCTACTCACTGTCTTCTCTCTCTCTCTCTCTCTCTCACCCTACACCTGTGTGAACTAGGCTCCTCCTTTGTGTGGAGGCTCTCTAAGGATGGAGACCCAGTGTTCCCTTTCCACGTAATCCTTTTGCCTACAGCATTGATTCTGTGTGGTAGATGTCCACTGATGATATAGATAGATAGATAGATAGACAGACAGACAGACAGACAGATAGATAGATAGGGAGGAATGTATTAAATCCCCAAACCTTTTTTTTCCCACTTCATTTTGAGACAGGGTCTCCCTAAGTAGCCTAAGTTGGCCATACATTTCTGTCTAGCCCACGCTGGCCTTGAACTTGTGATCTTACTGTCTGAGGTTCTTGGGTAGCTGGATGATAGACCCTCACTGCCAGGCTCAGCTTCAGGATGTGACTTTCTAAGTCTAGGTTTTTATTGTTTAAAAACTGCAGTGTTCCCATAGCCTACCCAACAGTGCCGCTTACTTAACTGGGTTTAGAAGTCATTGCTGTTGGCTGACCGAAAGAATGGGCTCATTGTGAGCTGTTTGGTATGGCAAGATGCCTGCTGCATTTGTGCAATAGATGTATAATCTGAACTTCTGGGAACACCAGTCAATAAGGAGCAGACTCATCAAGCCAGGTATGACGGCTCACACCTGTAACCCCAGCACCCAGGAGACTGAGGCAGAAGGATTGCTCTGAACTCCTGGCTAGCCTGAGCTACATAGAGAGTCCCTGTTTAACCTGTGCTACTCAGCGATACTCTTTTTCAAAAAACAAACAAACAAACAAACCAGCAAGCTGAAGTTGGTGCTGCAGACAGGCATTTAATCCCAGCACTTGGGAGGTCTGGTCAGAGGATCAGGAGGCTAAAGTCAATCTGGATTAATTGAGCTCCTGCCTCAAGACTCAAAAATCACTCCTTCCTGCCCTTCCAGCCCCCAAAGAATAAAATCCCAACTACTAGCGTGATGGATGGATGAAATGTCCTTGTGGGTCAGGTCCTTCATGGCCTGTATCTTGTCTAATTCACCAATTCTGGTGGGGCATGTCACTTGCTACAGGTCTGAAGGTAATGTTTGCAGTATGGGAACTGGGAGGGTGGGGCATGAGAGGCTGATTCCTGGTGAGAAGGGTGAAGAGCAACAGTGTAGCAGGATTTGGCACACCTGCTGTCGTGGAACTCATGGAGCTCGCGGGCTGGTAGAAGTACGCATGTGCAGCTCAGCACTTGTGTTCATTTCCCATCAAGGTTAATTATTGGAGCAGGTGTGCAACAAGGCAGGGCGCTCCCTGCACCCCCAGGGCAGTTTATCTGCACGTTTACAGCCCCCATGCTTAGTCATGAAGCTGATAAGCTGGGTGACGGCTGTCCTGACTGTACTTAAAAGCTCTGCTGAGATCTATGAGCAAGAAGTGGGCAAATATTGATATCGGAGTGTCACCAAAGAGCAATGGGGACCGAAGTGTGCTGGAGCCAGTCCAACAGCCTCAAGCTGCCCATGTGGCAGAGCAATTCATTCCTCAAAATGAACAGCCCAAGGCTGGTTTCCAAGCTGGGATTTGCTTCCAAATTTGATTTGTCTCAAAGCAGGTGATCAGTATTAGTCCATCTCTCATCTAGGAAATAACTTCAAAGATACTAGTTGGTCTGTTATCCCCCTGGTCCTGGGGTCCTGGGTTAAGCCTCCCCCTGGTCCTGGGGTCCTGGGTTAAGCCTCCCTCTGGTCCTGGGGTCCTGGGATAAGCCTCCCCCTGGTCCTGGGGTCCTGGGATAAGCCTCCCCCTGGTCCTGGGGTCCTGGGATAAGCCTTCTCATGTATGGGTCAACTCAGCTGGCTTCAGCTCTAATCTGATGTCAAATGAGTCTTATTTTGGCTCCTCCTCCTCCAAACATTTAGGGGCTTTTAATTTGTTTTGTTTTACTTCTAAATCATCATCATCATCATCATCATCATCATCATCATCATCATCATTATTTATTTATTTTGCAACAGGCCAGCCTGGCCTTAAATGCAGGATCCTTCTGCCTCAGTCTCCCGAGTGCTAGAATTACAGGGTTGTGCCACTAAGCCTGGCTTTCCCTGAGCATTTCTAAGAATCATCTTTAGGAAACAGCCTGCTGCCAAGTTTTGTACAGCCACAATCTAAGGACAGGTTTTATTCATATACACAAGATGGAGGAAAATCTCAATGGTTGGATGTAATGGCACACACCTTTAATTCCAGAAGCAGGCGGAGCTCTGTGAGTTCCAGGCCAGCCTGGTCTACATAATGAGATCCTTTTTTATTTTTCACTTTTGGCTAAAATACTGTAAAACATACAAATTATAGAATTCAAGTTTCAGCATTAAACAGTTATGAGACACATTGTGTAGGCTATAAAATTCTGTTGGCAAGTATTTGATTCAAGCAAGGCATGATAAGACCACTTACAAACCCTGCCATTGGGAGGCTGAGGCAGGAGAATTGTGAGCTCAAAGCTTGCTTTGGCAATATAGCAAGACCCTGTTCTCAACATAAAATGATAGTTGAAGGGCTGGCTCAGTGGCAGCACTCGCCTAGCACAGTTCCAGACTCAGCAGCACAATCAGTAAGTAAATGAATAAACAAATGTTAACTTAGCATACATAATGAACATCTTTGCATCTCAAACAAATTTGCACTATCCTTTTTACAGGCTGCATAGTAGTCCGCCATATGGACACATTCACACAATTTCCAACCCATGGGAATCTGGGTTGTTTATGGTAAGAAGAGTGTGTGTGTGTGTGTGTGTGTGTGTGTGTGTGAGAGAGAGAGAGAGAGAGAGAGAGAGAGAGAGAGAGAGAAGACTCTAAGGATTGACCCCAGGGCCCCACACAAGCTAGGCAAGAATTCTATCCCTTATCTACCCACTCAGCCCAAGAAAGAATTCCTTTAAGAAAAATAAACCACTTTAAACAACTCCCAAACAAATGGTTTCATTTTGCCCTGGAGTCCTGTGGGCACAGGACAAAGCTTCCCACAGTTGACATCAAGTCCATTTAAATTTTTTCCACGGACATTCAAAGTTATGGTCTGGAAATCCCAATACACTCTCCACATTCCCCTGTGTTGTCTCAGAACCTTCGCTCTGCTTCCTCTCACTCTGAGGGTCAACACAGTACACATGTTCTGTTTAGTTTATTTATTTTTACAGTCTTTTAAGAATGCTCAAAAGAAAAACATTCTTAACTCTCTGGCTATACCAAAACAAAACAGCAAAATTCAAACTGGCTTCTGGTTGAATTTGGCCCAGGCTCTTTGTACTTTTTTTCCTCTCTCTCTCTCTCTCTCTCTCTCTCCCTTCTTTCCTTTCTTTCTTTCCTTCTTTTGTTCTTTTTGGTGGGAGAGGAAGGGAGAGATGGACAGAGGGAGAGACAGAGATACAGAGAGATGACAGAGACAGAGAGAGACAGAAAGAGAGACAGGGAGATGACAGAGACAGAGACAGAGACAGAGAGACAGAGACAGAGAGATGACAGAGAGAGACAGAGAGACAGAGATGACAGAGACAGACAGAGATAGAGACAGAGAGACAGAGATAGAGAGAACCTCAGTGCAGGTGTCCCTGGAGGCCAGACCAGGGGAGCCGGAGTTACAAGAGGTTGTGAGCTGCCTGTTGTGTGCTTACACACAGTTAACCACGGAGCTAGCAAACTTCCCAGGCCCTGCTTTTGTCTCTTTGGAGAATCTTTACTGGACTTTTCTGAGACTGAGTTACTGAGTCCATCAGCAGCATTGCTAACCATCTCCAACCAATACCAACCAGCGTCTTCTGGACTCAGGGTTCAGCTTCTGGAACTCTGTGGTGTCAGTGTCAACTTGATGCTGAGTGGACATGAAGTTCAATCCCTGAGCATTCTCAAAGCAGGGGCCTGGTCTGTGTCTGAACACTCCGTACAGGATCTCCACCTTGCAGTCTGTGAGAAAGATGTGACTCTGGCCCCTTCCCCCCCCCCCCCCGCGTGGCTGTGTGTGCCTCTGGTTCTAGAGCAAGCTGCCATGTGATCCCCCATCCTGCTATACCTCATCTACTGTGACAGAGAGACCCCGTGAGACCAACATGGCCCTGTGGCAGCAGAAATTCTCTGGAAAGCAGGAATTAACCCTGTGACTTCCAGTAACTAGAACAGAGGACAGGGTCAGAAGTCCAGGTCCTCCAGAGTCTCCTCACTCCCTCCTTGTTGCCCCTAGATGTCAGGGTCTCTCTCCTCCCCACATTACACCTGACCTGAGGCTCCCTTAGGCAGTGATAACACTCATTTTCTTCTTTCCCAAGGCTTCTAGCATAGCTTGGTCCAGGCTGGTCCTCTTACCAGATGGTCCCAGTCACAGAAAGTTCCCCCGATAAACGCTTCCACTGAGAGCCCATCGGATCCACTCCCACCTTAGCTATATTAGTGGCTGTCTTAGTTAGGGTTTTACTGCTGTGAACAGACACCATGACCAAGACAACTCTTGTAAGGACAACATTTAATTGGGGCTGGCTTACAGGTTCAGAGGTTCAGTCCATTATCATCAAGGCGGAAACATGGCAGCATCCAGGCAGGCATGGTGCAGGAGGGGCTGAGAGTTCTGTCTTCATCTGAAGGCTGCTAGTGGAAGACTGACTTCCAGGCAGCTAGGATGAAGGTCTTAAAGCTCACACCCAGAGTGACACACCTCCTCCGACAAGGCCACACCCACTCCAAGGCCACACCTACTCCAACAAGGCCACACCCACTCCAACAAGGCCACACCTACTCCAACAGAGTCACACCTCCTAATAGTGCCACTGCCTGGGTCAAGCATATACAAACCGTCACAGTGGCTTTTCTCATGGCTGTGACAAAAGAAAGGAAGGGTTTGTTTGGGTTCATGTTGTGGAGAGTGCTCGGCATCAGGAGCACAGAAGCACTGGTCACACAGCATCCATCTGCAGTCAGGAAGCAGAGGGAGATGGACGCTGGTGCCCAGCTGGCTCTCTCCTTTTTATTCCGTCAGAGACACCAGCGCAGAGGATGGTGACGCCTATGTGGACCTCCCACCTCAGTCGACTCGATCTAGAAAAGTCCCTCAACAGAATGCCTAGGGATCGGTTTCCATGGCGATTCTACATTCCATCAAGGTGACCGTGGAGACCAATGGTCCCTTTGATTCCACAGGAGGTGACCAGTGTTTGCTGTCCATCCATGGCAGAGTCCAGTATGTCCCTCTTCAGAGACTTTCCTTTGAATAAAGTTGGAAAACTTGAGGTTTCCGGATCAGCTAACGGGGATGAGTGGTACACATGGACCCTTCCTCTCTCTTGCCCCTGCAGTGAATTCTGATGCTAAAGAGAAGGGAAGGTGTAGAAGCTGAAGGTTCAGGACTTTATGGGGAAGGGACGGTCAGACATGATGGAGCCCTTCTCACCCATCTTACCAAGTTTTAAACAGTTTGTGTGTGTGTGTGTGTGTGTGTGTGTGTGTGTGAATGTGTATGATTTTTCTGTAGCACACAGGCCAGCCCCACTGGCTGAGGAATTCCAATGTAACAGAGCAAAGGAATTGGCCACCACACAGTGATGGGGTCTAGGGAGATTAGAAAACACCATTTGTTTTTGATTTGAGACAGGGTCTCCATGTAGCCCTGGCTGTCCTGAAACTCTTTGTACGGACCAAGCTAGCCTTGAATTTATATGGCTCCATCTGCCTCTCGCTCCTCAATGCTAGATTTAAAGTCAGGAGCCTTCACACCTGGCAAATAAGTAGATGTCTAGGGAAAAGGTTATAATCCTTCCCAGAATGCTTCCCTTCACCTCCAGTAGTTTGTCTCATCGGCCAGTCCGATGCCTCGTGGGCTCCATGGAAAGAAGTTAGCCGATCAAGTTCATACTATGTGTGCAGTGGAGGGGGACCCCATTTTCCTGACATCCCAGTTGCTCTTGGATCAGCTGTCAACTTACCCTGCTCTGTGTCCCAGAGAAATGAATGTTTGACCCGAACGAAGCAGGAACAGGAAATGGTCAGATTGGACACATCCTGGGCATGAGATGTTAAAGAGACTACATTCATGTTCCCCTGGTTCCCACCCACCCTTCCTTGTCTAGCTTTCTTTCCTACTATGGTGAGTCTGTTGCTTAAACTTCAGAATCCTGGCTGAGGCTCCTTTCTGTACTATGTGCTCGAGCAGGACCTCCTTTGGCATTCCCAAATTGAGCACCTTGCTCAATATATTTTGAATATATATTTAATATAGATTCAATATAGCTTCAATTTATGTATATGTATATGATGTATATGTAATGTGTATGTAATATATATGTATATGATGTACATGTATATGATATATATGTATATGATGTATATGTATATGATATATGTGTATGTATATGTGTATGTGTAATGTATATGATGTGTATGTGTATGTGTATATGTATATGATGTGTATGTGTATGTATATATGTATATGACATATATGTAATGTGTATGTAATGTATATGATAGATATGTATATGGTGTGTATGTATATATATGTGTGTATATGTTTATATGTAATGTATATGATGTATACATATATGCTGTATATGTATGTGATGTATATGTATATGTGTATG
>JADRCH010000204.1:2079773-2157586 GCA_019843965.1 Rhynchomys soricoides | reverse complement strand
TATATGTATGTGATGTATATGTATATGTGTATGTATATGTATGTGTATATATGTGTAATGTATATTTATATGCTGTATATGTATATGCTGTATATGTATGTGATATGTATGTATATGATGTATATGATACATATGTATGTGTATATGTATATGATGTATATGATGTATATGATGTAGGTGTATATGATGTATGTATATGTAATGTATATGTATATTCTGTACATGTATATGATATATATGTATATGATGTGTATGTATATGTACATATACAGGCTGTCCTTGAACTCACAATCCCCCTGCATGCACTAAAATCACCACACCTGGCTACTGTGTCTTGTTTTTGGGGGTTTTTCTGTAAGCACCTCAGACTCATGAGTGCTTTATGTGTATGAGCATGCAGGCAGACGTGGGTGGCTGGGTGGAGATCAAAGAGCCATCTTGGATGTCAATCCTTGCCTCCCACCTTGTTTTCCCACATCATAAGCCAGGCTAGCTGGACTCCAACCTTCTGGAAATTCCCCTGTCTCTGCCTTTGTCTCCCATAGGTACACTGGAATTATAGACAGTGCTGCCACAGGTCCTGGGGTTTGTATGAGTACTTTCCTCACGGACCCATTATTGCAGGCCCAGTGTCTTCTGCTGTTGTTTGTTTTTCAAGACAGGGTTTCTCTGTGTAGCCCTCGCTGTCCTGGAACTCTCTCTGTAGACCAGGCTGGCCTCCAACTCAGAGATCCACCAGTGTCTGGTTCCTGAGGGCTTGGATTAAAGGCATGTGCCACCACCCCTAGGCTCTTGGTGTCTTTTTTGACGTTGGCAGGAAGCTCTGTGCAGCTAGGGTTGCTGTCGTACATCCTGGGCTAACACATGCCTACTAGGTTTGAGCCTCAGTGGATGTTTGCTAAATGAAATGAGATCTAGGCATCTTGAGGTCAAAACTGCAACTCACATGTTGTTTATGGATGCTGGCTTTCTCAAGTGCATTGTGGGCAACTCAGGCTGGTCTGTTTGCAGACTCAGGATGAACACTGACAGCAGCTGACTACGTTGGGGATATTGAAATACAAAACACTCCAGAGTAGGGCATTTTGAATATCTGGATCCTGGAGCAGTGGCTCTCAAAATGCTTTTTGTTGTTGTTTTAAACCACATTTACTTATTTGGTTTGTCTGTGCATGTGCCTATGTGAGTGAGCCCATGCATACTAAGGGGTGCATGTAGAAGTCTGCAAACACTTAACGGAATTTGTCTTCCCTGTGTACCATGTGCCTTAGGACTCGAACTTGGATCCTTGGGCTTGGCTGCAAACACTTTACCAGCTGAGCCATTTTGCTGGCCCCATCAGTTTCTTCTGGCTTCCATAGGTAAGGCCAATGACCCTCTAAGTCATTTACAAGCCCCAGTTGCTGCCTCCTGAGGGACATAGTGACATTCTACCATGTTAGTGAATTGCACATAGGAGCCAGGCTACCAAGAACATTGCGGTTGAGTTCTTGGTAAACCCCGGTAACAGACTATTTTAGTAATGATACATAGATTGTAGTCATTCACTTAGTAGGTTCTTAGAAAGTGGAACTTAGTCACAGGAAGGGTTGAAATCCACAGAGACATATATAACTGGCCAAAAGGAGCAGAGGAAGAGCTATGGTCTTTGGAGACTTGCTTGTGGCTTTCAGAAGGCAGGCTTTCGTGCACCTACCAATAACTGCTCCCTGGGGACCCACAGGCTGCAGAGGAAGCATGGAAGGCTAGATTCAGGCTTGGGCTCCCTTCGACATGCAGCTGGGGCGTGCATTCCAAGACCAGGGCTGGAATCTCCAACGGGGTGAAGACATGAGTAAGCACGTACTCAGCTGTGCTGCAACCGAGAGATTGCAAAAGGTACATCCCCTTTCAAAGTAGCTCAGGGTGTTTCTTTGTTGACAGGCACCCCTTTTAATCAAGAAATCTCCCGTGAGGAAGAACTGGGGGTTGGGTGGAGAATGGGTATCCAGATGAGCCAGGCTACCAAGAACACTGCAGTTGAGTTCTTGGTAAACCCCCAAGGGGATGGGCAACTTCCCTGCAGAGAAAGGAGGTTCATAGTTAGAGCCTGTCACAGCTACAGAAACCCCTGAGGCCATCAAGGGTTCTCCATAATCCTTGACTCCCTGGGGATATTATGTCCTCATTATTAAGCCAAGCACAGAGAATTGGATCTGCATATGCTAACCATGTTCCTGGGTGCACACAACTCATGGTAATATGTGTGTACGTTTGTAATAGATTGGGTTTGGGGTTTTCAATGCAGGGTCTTGCTACATGACCAGTTGGCTTCAAACTCTGTCCTCCTGCCTCTACCTCCCAAGTTCTGGGATTATAAATATATATGTTATATGTCTGAGCCTGTAGTATCATCACGCTCTCTCTTCTTTCTTTCTTTCTTTCTTTTGTTGCATTCCAAAACAAAGCCACAACTGGCAGTCTCTTCCTTCCCACCTCTGCTCTGCCTCATTGGTAGGCAGGGCCTCCCATGGAAGTTTCCAGAAGCCCCACATTCATACCTTAGTGACCCTAAGAAAAACAGAAAGGCACTCTCTCCATGTGCACACACCAAATAGCTGCTGTTCATGGCTCATTTCCTCCAAGGCAGCCCCTTCCTGAGCCCCTCTGAACTGTCCCCAGCAGGTTCCAGTCACCCTGTTCCAGTCTTATGGTGACACTACACTTTAAAGGTGGACACTGAGGTTACGTAAACATACCCAGGGTCATTAGGCCACCAAGTGACAGAGCTGCAGGCCCTGTTTCTCCAGACCCATCAGCATTTCCTTCTGCCCCCCATTGTCAGTCTGGACATGCTTCCCAGGTGGGACTGTCCCTCCCACATCTGTGTGTGTGTGTGTGTGTGTGTGTGTGTGTATGTTTGGCACATGTGTGTTTGGCACATGTGTGTGTACATGTGTGTGAAGGGCCAGAGATAGACATTGTATGTCTTTCTCCATTACTCTCCATATTATTTATTTATTGGTTTATTTATTACTTATTTTGGGTCAAGGTCTCTTGCTGACTCTGGAGCCCACAGGTTCAGCTAGACTGGCTAGCCAGCAAACCCCAGGGCCTCTCCCTGATCCCCCTGCAGTCTCCATTGTGTGAATGAGCGTCTGCCACGAAGATCAGTAACTCTTTGGGGCTTTAGGGTGACAGCCACTGACATAGAAGAAGGGTCCCCTGGGAGCTGGTGGGACTGCTCTGAGATTTAAGAAGAGAGGGGACACTGGCCAGAGAAATGTATCACCAGGACAACCTCAGCTGCAGGGACTCATGAATGAACCAGGGGCTAACTCCACGGGGAATTGCTACCAGGCCTGTATATTCCCACTTTCAGATCAAACTCCACGACATAAAGCAGATCCAATAAGAGAGCCCCATGGAGGAAGGGGTCAAAGAAGGGCAAGGGAGGAGCAGGCTAGGGCTTCAAAGAAAGCAAAAGAGGCTGGGGAGCTTCGATTGGTAGGGTCTTCACGTAGCAAGCACAAAGCCCTGGGTTTCATTCTGAAACACAGCATGGAGATATAAGCCTCGATTTTCCAAGCATTTGGGAGGCTGAGGCAAGAGGATCAGGGGTTCAAACTCACCCTCGGCTACATAGTAAGTTCAAGGTCAGCCAGGGCTATGTGAAACTCTGTCTCAATACAAAACAACTGTGTGTGTGTGTGTGTGTGTGTGTGTGTGTGTGTGTGTGTGTGTGATGGATGACAAATAGGTATGGAAGGGGTGGCATTTGTGATGAACCTGAGAGATTTTACTTGTACAAAGGCGGGCAGATATGAATACTAGCATTAGGAAAGCAATGAGCTATCTCATTGGTCTAACCTCATCCATTCCTTCAGAACCTGCCTGCCTCCTGCCAGAATGCCATTTTAGAATTATACTTAGAATTGTCCTGGTTGTCAAAGTGCTGAGTATATGTCACTGTTGAGTTCTCGGCCCTAAGCAGGACACCGAGGTCACCTACTCCAAGGCCCAGGGAACATTGCAGAAAACAAGACAGAAAGCATAGAAGAGCCAGTGGATGGGGAGATGGGCTGCGGAACACTCACTTCCGGACAGGACTTGGCCATTAGAGTCTTAAGTCATCACACAGCATCTGTGGGGACCCGCAGCCCGTCAACGATCCATCCCAGATGATGAAGAGGGCCAGGAGGTCCAAGCCATCCTGAGGAGCAGTTGGCAGTTAACGGTTGCTAGAGACCAGGAGCCAGTTTCTGCAGAGGTGTAAACCCCTGAGAAGGTGCTTACCCTGTAGTGAGTGATAACCCCCCCCCATACATACACATGCAAACAGCCCCAATTAAACCCAGTGGGTGACATCAACAAAGACATAATGTTGGGGAGACTAGCTGGGGATGCATGGGTTCAGTGAGAGTGAAGAAGAAAAGGGAAGGTACCAGGCAGAAGAATCAGAACACATTGCATGTGCGTCGTAAACATGAAATGATCAAGGTACAGTGCAAATATGTGTAACAATTGCCAAAGAATAAGTCATGTTCTCAATTGTTATAATGATAACAACAATACCAATAATAATAATACAAAATTATGCCAGGCATGACGGCACACACCTTTCATCCCATCACTCAGGCTCACTGGAAATGGCACCTGCCATCAACTGTAAGAGTTTGATGCTCGTGCTGGGATTAAAGGCATGCGCCACCACTGCCCGGCCTTAAAAATGGTTTTTATTTATTGTTTAGTAGTGCATTCGTGTGTGTGTGTGTGTGTGTGTGTGTGTGTGTGTGCGCGCGCGTGCACGTGCGTGCAACCACGTGTATGCCGTAGCCTGGATATGGAAGTCAAAGAGCAACTTTTAGGAGCCAGTTCTCACCTCCCTCCTCAGGATCCGGATATGCGACTTAGGTCATAGGATTCACTCAGCAAGCATTTTTACTAGATGTACCATTTTTGCTGGCCTCAAATACTTTTTGTGTGTAAATGTGTGTCAGTGTGTACATATGCTCTGTGTGTGTGTGTGCGTGTGCTGTTTGCTGTGTGTGTGTGTATATGGGGGTCTAAAGTTGACATCAGTAAGACTCTCCCAACCTTATACAGAGAGGCACAGCCTCTATCCCTTGAACCTAGAGCTCAAAGATTAGCCCAGTCTCCCCAGCTAGCTTGCCCCTTGGGGATCCCCTATGTCTGTCTCCTGAGTGCTAGGATGATAAGCAGCTACCAGTCCCACCCGGCATTTACAAGTGTCTGGGGAATGACCATCATCCTCACACATGATCACTTTTTTGGAAATTGTTACTGCTAGGGTACATCAGAAGAATACTAGACTGCTCTGAGCTCACAGTAGGGAAGGAGGGGCTCCACACTGCAAATGCAGGAACTGGTGCCCGGGTCCACACACTGGTGCCTGGTCGTCTCCTCTGTGACATGCTTGGAGCTTGGATTGAGTCTCCCATAATCTGAACTAGGGTGGTAGCAACTCTGGATCAGTCTTTCTGAGTCAGACACGTTTGGTTTCATTACCAAGAACAAAGTCATTATCATAAAAGTCAGAAAAGGCACATGGGTTTAGAGAACAACCCTGAGAGTGTTACTCAACATGAGACGTGTCAGAGGAGGAGATGGCCACCGGAGTGCTAATTTGCTGTCTGTCTGTTTCGAATCACCCTGTGGCATTTGAGGTTCCTCTTTTTCTTAAGGACTGGTTCCAAGAAGTTTAAAAAAAAAAAAAAAATTAATAGAAGAAACCGTAAAGCTTCAAGCCACGTGGGTGAACTGCCACTTGCAGAAAATGCTCTCCAAACTGTTGCAGCCGACATGGGCCACACTTAAAACCTCAGCTATCTAAGCAAAGAGCATGCTTGGGAACCAGCCACCCCCACCCCAACCCCTGTTAGGAGCACTTTGCTCTCTGGTAATTGCTTTGAGAGACAGAATCAAGAGCATGCATTCGGTCAGCCTGCCCAGCCTCTATCTACCCACCTCAATTGGTGTCAGAATCTAGGTATTTTTTGGGAAAACTCTTTGTCTTCTACTTAGAACCAAGTGAGTTTGTCCATGTCTTAGGTGACAGGTGTAACCCAGCACATACTAATAGGAGAGCTGTGTTATTTTGGCCACCAGAACTGGCTTGGGGTGGACACATGACCCATGCTAAGTTAATCAGAACCCACGAAGCTTGGTCCTGAGATCTGTGTTAGAACTACTGAGAAGTAGGTAAACTGTCTCCATTGATAGACACTGGAAGACAAAATGGCTGAAGACACCTCCGCGACACCATTTAGGCCACTTGAGAAGGGACCAAACGCAAAGGAGGAAAAGTCACACTCCTGCTAACATTTAAGCTGGGCCGTGGTGGCGCACGCCTTTAGTCCCAGCACTCCGGAGGCAGAGGCAGGCAGATTTACCAGCCTGGTCTACAGAGTGAGTTCCAGGACAGCCAGAGCTATACAGAGAAACCCTGTCTCAAAAAAACAACTAACTAACTAAATAACTAAATAAAATAAAATAAAAAGTTTTCAAATTTTTTTACAGTTAATTTTTTAATCAATGTGTCATGTGTGCACTTTGTGACTCCTTGTGTACATTTGCAGATCCCCAGGTTACAGATGGTTGTGAACTGCCACATGGGTGATGGGAGCAGAGCCTGGATCCTAGCTGGTACTTTTAACTACCAAGCCATCTCTCCAGCCCACTTTCCCCCTCTAAAAAAGATATATTTTATTTTTTATTTATGTGCATGTGTATCTGCACACGTGTGCAGCTTCTCTTGGAATCCAGAAGAGGGCCTTGGGTCCCCTGTAGTTGGAGTTACAGACAGTTGGAGCCAGTAGATATGGATGGTGGGAACCAAATCCAGGTCCTTTGTAAGAGCCATTTCTTCCTAGCTGAACCATTGCTCTGGCACCTGGATACAGCCAGGCCTAATGCTGGCTTTTCCGCTCTGGCGGAGCTGGAGTGGTTTCCGGTGACTTACAAAGAAGGTGGGCCTAGCTGCTCACTCCTCTGCACGTTGGAGCATCAGTGTGTCTGCAGAATTCCGGGTGGGTGCTAAGTATTCATTCAGTGTTTCTTTAGCGGAGCCCATTCAAGAAGAGGCTCTGGGGACCTCTTAAGAGAGCCCTTTTGTAATTGCGCCATTAAAGGAAGCCAGGTAAAGTGGTTATGAGCTTGCTTGAAGATGGTCAGTCACCGGGAGTAGACCTCCCCTCCCAGCTGGGTCTCTCAGTTATGACAAATAAAACCCAGCATCCAGCTGGTGGGCGGGCTCATAGAATTCCCCTTGTGATTTTTCACTTTCTATCTGTAAGCTTTTCACGCCAACAGACACAACAGTAAGAACAAAACTTTGCCAAAGAGTTATGGCTTTAGAGACAGAGGGGGACCAGGCACTGTTATATTTCATATATAATATTTGATGCAGATCAGGAAGGCTATATATAGTTTGAATCATCAGCCTGTGGAACAGGCTGAGATGCAGTTCACTCAGTAGAGCGAGTGTCTAGCATGCGTGAAGCCCTGCGTTGGATTTCTGATACCATATGACAGGCATGCTAGAACACACTTGTAGGCTCCACACTTGAGTAGTGAGGGCTGACGGATTTAAGTAGAGGTTGAAGGTCATCCTCTGCTACATGGCAAGTTCCAGGCCAGCCTGGGCTACAAGAGATGCTGCCTCAATGACACACAAAACCCCAGCCATCTAAGAGGTTTATCCAAGTTGAGACAACTCTTCACTGGATTTCAACGCTCTACAGAGCAAGGTCTAAGAAGCTTGGAGTGAGGGAGACCTTAATCCAAGTCTCTGGGTCTCTGTGTGGTCGTTAAGATAAAAATGTTGCTGGGTGTGATGGGCTCATGCTACCCACATTTAAATCTAGGCTATCGGCCGGGCGTGGTGGCACATGCCTTTAATCCCAGCACTCAGGAGGCAGAGGCAGGCGGATTTCTGAGTTTGAGGCCAGCCTGGTCTACAGAGTGAGTTCCAGGACAGCCAGGGCTATACAGAGAAACCCTGTCTCGAAAAACAAAACAAAACAAAAATCTAGGCTATCTAGGTTCTGCCCCATTACAGCCAACCTTTGATCTCTTTGTGCCTCAGTTTCCTCATCTGTGAAATGGAGATCATCATGATAGCACCTGCCTCATAGGCATACTGTGAAGCTTAAAGAAATCAGTGGACCCACATCACAGAACAATGTGACTATCGTCTTCCTTCTTTTAAATTTTTTATTCTTTTATGTGCGTGCATATTGTTTCTGTAGGCATATCTGTGCACCGTGGATGTGCCTGGTGCTCTCAGAGGGTCAGATCCCCTGTGACTGGACTTATATGTGGTTGGGTGCTGCCACATATGTAGGACATGTAGGTGGTGGGAATTGAACCCGGGTCTTCTGAAGACCAGCCAGTGCTCTTAACCACGGAACCATCTCTATAGCCCCCAAATAATCTGTTTTGACAGTTCACTGATGCGCATATGTGCAGCTTCTGTTTTGTAGTTTGGGAGAGAAATACAATGCAGAGCGTGTGTATACACTCCGCGTCCTGCTAGAGGAGATGGATTGGTCGTTTTGGTCCAGGAAAATATTTAGAGTAAAGGCTCATTATTAAATTAGACTTGTTTCCCACTGGTAAATAATAGCTACTAGTTACTGCGTGAGGGCTGTTCATATTTCCTATTGAAAAGCAGTTCAGCCGGGCAGTGGTGGCGCACGCCTTTAATCCCAGCACTTGGGAGGCAGAGGCAGGTGGATTTCTGAGTTCGAGGCCAGCCTGGTCTACAGAGTGAGTTCCAGGACAGCCAGGGCTACACAGAGAAACCCTGTCTCCAAAAACCAAAAGAAAAGAAAAGCAGTTCAGCCTGGCAGCCATGGACCTATTTCCTAGCTGTGCAGGACAGGGCAAGTGACTTCGTCTTTCTGAGGCTTAGAGTGTCCTCTGGGAAGTGGTACAGTCACAGCTCTTTAGTCACAGTCACAGGGAAGCTTCCATGGGTGCCTTGATGCCAGGGTAAATGTTCAATACTGGTGGTCATCACCAATGGCACCATGGAGGAGTCTGGGCAAGGCGCCAGCTATGACTATAACGGCCAGTGGAACACCAAGGGACACCCAGTGCCGTTACATTGAAGGGACAGGGCAGACTGGATATTCAAGTCTATAGGCGAAGCAAAAGTGGGTGGGGCTAAGTCATGCTGGAGATTCGCCTGCCCATCAAATAGGGCATACGTGGCCTTATTCAGAGAGTTCTCAGGTTCAAGTGCTGAGGATTCAGACCATGGGAGAGACTCAGAAAGGCTGTGTATCTGCAGCTGCCTGTGCGTTCTAACATCCTGTCTCTACAGTTGCTCTCCAGTAGGGAGAATTTGGCCCCACAGAGGGGCATTTGACAATGCTAGACCCATTTTCAGGTCTGATAACTAGGGTTAGGTTTGCTATTGGCACCCAGCAGACAGATTCTTGCTTGCTGTCATCTTGATTTTAAATGTCACCAGTAAGGCTCCTGTGTTAAAGGTTTTGTCCCTGGTTGGTGGAGCCACTCCATCCCTGAGAAGTGACTAGATCCTGAGAGTGATGGCTCAATCAATGGTTGTGTCCATTGACAGTTCCACAACTGAACGGGCCAATAGGGGAGGGGCCATGGGAACAGTGACAGGCAGGCTCTGACAGAAGAGGTAGGCCCCTGGGGGTGGGCCTTTTGAAGATCTACCTTGTCCCCAGCTCTGCCCTGTCTTAATCTCTCAGTCAAGAGCTGTTAGGGTGGGAGCAGCCTCTCCCATCTAAGATCCTGCAGCCACTAGCCCTGTCTTACCTCTTACCTCAGGCCCAGAGCCACGGAGCCAACTGGCTTCTGTGGAAGGCCAAAACACCACTGAGTCTCTTATAGCTCATTGCAGGACCCATCCACAGAGCGTCTTCCAGTCCCAAGTGCCAATTATGTGGAGTTGGGAAGTCCTGCTCTGTAGTCACCATGGATTCCCCAGGGACAAATGACACCATCAGACTGTATCCTATTATCACAAGTTTAGGGAGACCCTCAGCATGAGGCCTGTAGGGAACCGGGCTGTTTATAAATGTCTGCATGTTTGAAGTTAAATCTTTTGAGATAAGGCCCAGCATGCCTGCTTTGCTTTTGATAGCAGCAGAGGAGAGCCACCTGCTTCCTGTCTTCCTAAGTTGGCCACTTTTCTGTTTAGACAGTGGGAGAAGATGCTCTGAAGTCAACCCCCAATTCAGATGAGGTTCTGCCATTCACTAGCATCCAAAGCTACTAGCCTGGTTTTAAAGTGAAGGACTTTCCCAGGTGGAAATGTAGGTCGGTTGGAAGAGTCTTTGCCTTGTGTGCACAAAGCTCTAGACTTGCCCCCCAGCCTGGCTCACCTGTGATCCCTGCCCCTGGAGTTATAGATGAGGAGGTCAGCTCAAATAATCTTGTAGTCCAAAATCAGAGCTGGGCAGTGGTGGTGCACGCCTTTAATCCCAGCACTCAGGAAGCAGAGGCAGGCGGATTTCTGAGTTCGAGGCCAGCCTGGTCTACAGAGTGAGTTCCCAGGACAGCCAGAGCTACACAGAGAAACCCTGTCTCGAAAAACCAAAAAAACAAAAACAAAACAAAACCAAAAACCATACATACATACGTGTGTGCATGTCTGTGTGTATGTGTATGTATATCAGGGCCAGTGACATGGTTCAGTGGGCAAAAGTGCTTTTCCTAAGAGCCCAATGATTTGGAATTCACATAAAGACACAAGGAGAGATGCATATGCACACACACATGACAAACACATAATAATAACGAATTAAATTGATTTTTTAAAAGAAGGACTGTTGAGATGTTACCAAGTCTGACAGTGAGTTCAAACCCCACAACCCACATGGAGAAAGGAAAAGCAGATTCCCTTGAAGGTGCCCTCTGACCTCCACACACACTGTGTCATGAGTGCCCATACACACAGGTCCAAAAAAGGAAAAAGAAGAAATTGAAGGCCATCTTCAGCTACATATTGGGTTCGAGGCCTGCCTGAGACACATGAGACCCTGTTGATGAGTGAATGACAAAAGTAATTGCTTTTCGCCTGTGTGTACCAAACCTTCTCTTGTGGCCACACGATTTGATTTTAAAATTTTTATTATTTTATTTTATGTGCATGGGTGTTTTGCCTGCATGTGTGTCTGGGTATAACATGTGTGCCTGGTGTTCTCGGAGGACAGAGGGGGCATAGGATCCCCTGAAGCTGGGGCTACAAAGTGTTGTGGGCTGCCATGTGGGTGCTCGGAACTGAACCCAGATCCTCTGGAAGAGCAGTCCATGCTCTTAACTGTTGAGCCATCTCTCCAGCTTCAGACACGTGATTTTGAGTAAGGAACTCTCACACATACACACTCGATTGTCCTGTGATGAGCAGGCTCTACAGCCTGGGTTCAAGATGGCTGCTGGTACTTACAACCTAGGAAATGTTCAAGGACCTCAAAGGTCAGGAAATTACTTCTCAATGAAAGAGGCAACTCTGTTTCATTCCAGGCCTGAATGTGTCAAGTTGCTCTCCCATGATACCTGTTCCAACGGAAAGATTGGAATTCAAGTAACTCTGAGGTTATCTGGACTCTGTTCAAATGTAAGCTCTCTTCGGTCATTATGCCCATTGTTTCTGACAGAAAGACTGATGTTGTGTGGTGAGACCTCCCTCATGGAATGTTTTCGTTCAAGATGTTTCTTTTTGAGCATGGCTGGTCACTGATGCTTACTTGGTCTCCATTACTTATACAGCTGTGTCTTAAAGACCTCGTTTACTTATTTATTTATTTAATTCATTCATTTTTGCTATTTTTTCTTTTTCTTTTTTTTGATTTTCCCATCCATTTAAATATTGTGGATGCAAGCAGACTGAACAGTGACGAGCATTCGGGCTGGAGCCTTATAAAAAGATCTTTTGTTGGGATGGGTGGTGGGGTGGGAGGAGCATGTTAGTTTGGCAATATCTGTGTCACAGCAGTAGATTCAAATGGAAGGTCACCAAGAAGAGGGGCCATAACATGTTCTGGTCATATGGACCTAGAGAGGGAATTATATACAGAGAGAAGGAAAGCAAGTAATATCAACAATAATGGTATGTTTCTGTTCTCCATCTGTCTCAGGTGTGTGTGTGTGTGTGTGTGTGTGTGTGTGTGTTTACCCACACAGGCCTGTATGTGTGCATGTGTGTGTGCATGCCTGTATGCATATATGTATATATGTGTGAGAGTTTGTGTGTATGTGGGTTTGTGTGGACCTACTATGTACATGTGTGGTGTATCACATGAGTGTGCGGGTGCATGCATCCACGTGTGTGCACGCAGAGGCCACAACAGAACACTGGATGTCCTCCTCTCTGTCTTAATGCTCTAAGACTGGGTCTCTCATTGAACCAGAAGGTCTAACTAAGCTGGCTGGCCATCAGACTCTCCGGATCTGCCTGGATCTGCCTCTGGTGCTGGGTTTACACACAGAGCCCAGCATCCTTACCTACGGGGTCATCTTCTAACTTCTCAGGATCTGCCACACTGGACCTACCACACTGACTTGCTCCATCTGTATGAACGGAAAGAGCCATTACGTCCATGTAGTGTGGAATCTTCTGCCATCACGTTGACCTTTTGCTAGACCAAAAGTTTTATTCTAAGATTCAGGAACAAACAATCCACTGCCTAACCTAACTTGTCTTCACCACCACCACCACCACCACTACCACCACCACCACCCCACCCCCGCACAAGGCAGGCATTACCAGTCAATGTTCCTTCTCTGCATGTTGAGCCTAGGCACAGCTTCACAATCTTTATTAAAACTCCTCCATGTATGCCTGTAATGTCAGCACTTGGTAGGTACAGACTGGAAGAGCAGGAGTTCAAGGTCATCCTTGATCAAGCAAGTTCAAGGGCAACACGACTCCCATGAGACCCTGACTCAAAAAACACAAATGCTCCATATAGCCATTACCCATTGATGACAAAGTGGTCATATAAAATAAAAATGACTTTCTAATTCTTGTAGGCAAAGGATATTCTAAAAGAGCGTGTGTGTGTGTATCTGTTTGTCTGTGTCTGTGTGTCTGGGTACACATGTGTGATGTGAAGCTTGAACCCAGGGTTTTGCACATGCCAGGCAAGTGTGTCTCACTGAGCTACCACCCCAGCCATTAAAACAGAACCAAGAGTGAAAAAGGCAAGATAGCTCAGCTGGTAAGGGTGACCACCACCAAGCCTGTTGGCCTGGGGGATGGGGTGGGGGTGGGGGTCTGTCTTAGCCAGGGTTTCTATTCCTGCACAAACATCATGACCAAGAAGCAAGTTGGGGAGGAAAGGGTTTATTCAGCTTATACTTCCATGTTGCTGTTCATCACCAAAGGAAGTCAGGACTGGAACTCAAGCAGGTCAGGAAGCAGGAGCTGATGCAGAGGCCATGGAGGGATGTTCCTTACTGGCTTGCTCAGCCTGCTTTCTTATAGAACCCAAGACTCCCAGCCCAGGGATGGTACCACCCACAAGGGGCCCTCCCCCTTGATCACTAATTGAGAAAATGCCTTACACCTGAATCTCATGGTGGCATTTCCTCACCTGAAGCTCCCTTCTCTGTGATAACTCCAGCTTGTGTCAAGTTGACACACAAAACCAGCCAGTAGAGGGTCCATCCCCCCAGGGCCCACATGAGGAGAAAAAAGAATGCACTTCCATAAATTGTCATTTGACCCTTACCCCCCACCACCATTTTTAAAATAAAAGCATCGACAGTTCATCGTCATCTTATTCTTTTCCAGAAAGTGCTTCTGTGTCCTAATTTCTCATTGGTCTTCCCAGCAACAGAGGATCCATCTGCCCTTTTCTCAAAGGTTTAGGAGAAAACAGAGCTGCCAGCTGTCCTTCCTACCTGGCCATTTGCTTTGAAGTCTTGTCTCTGAGCTGCCAAATGTGTGGAAAACGAGAAAGTAAGTGAATTCATTTAATAAAAATGAGGACATGACTCCTCCAAGGTTTGGTTGAGGAAGAGGATTTTGTTGTACATATGAAGGAAGTTCCAGAGGCATTTGGAAGGGTCCAGACTGAACAAGGCCAATGGTTTTGTTTCTTAAACAAAATCTCAATCGTTAGATCTTACCCATGAAGACTCAGGGGTTAGATGCTGAGGTGAAAGTTGGCTAGCTCAGAGGGGCAGAGAAAGCACCCAGCCGACCTTCCTCTTCTGTCTGTCTCATAACCAATCCCCTCTCTCAAAAAAAAACCTCCTTCAAGATGAATGTCCCTCCCTTCTACTTTTGGTGTGTCTCTAACCTTCCTCCTGACTCTTTCTTACTCTCTATGGTTTTGTTTTTATTTTTATTTTGGTTTTTCGAGACAGGGTTTCTCTGTGTAGCCCTGGCTGTCCTGGAACTCACTCTGTAGACCAGGCTGGCCTCGAACTCAGAAATCCACCTGCCTCTGCCTCCTGAGTGTTTGGTTTTTATTTTAACAATCCTATTTCGCTTCCGGTCAACTGGTTGCTTGCTCTGCCTCTTGACCTACAGTTGACTTTACTTAATCCTGTTTACAATATTCAAGCAGAAAGCACTTAGATTAAAGGTGTGTGCTAAGGCTGAGCCACACCACAACTAGAAACAGGTTTTTGGTTGTTTTGTTTTCCCAGTAAATAATACGATCTCAGGGTTCAGAGTGTGATCAAGTATCCTGTAACACATGGCTGAGAGGAAAGAGAAGTGGGGTGAGTGATAGGAAGAGGAGAGAGAGAGAGAAAGAGAGAGAGAGAGAGAGAGAGAGAGAGAGAGAGAGAGGGAGGGGAAGAGAGAGAAAGAGAGAGAAGAGAAGAGCAAGCATGGCTGAACTGGAACAGGGATAATGGAAGTGAAGCCCAGCCCTGGCCTGGCCGTGCAAGGAAGGGGGAGGGGTGAGAAGTGCTGGGAGGAGCCACAGATATTGTGTGAACCTTGTCCTGGGTTTCTTTGGGACCTGACATCAATCATTTATAGTAACAGAACTCGAGGCCATAGATTTATTTTTTTTATTTTTTTATTCTTTGGTTTTTCAAGACAGGGTTTCTCTGTATAGCCCTGGCTGTTCTGGAACTCACTCTGTAGACCAGGCTGGCTTCGAACTCAGAAATCCGCCTGCCTCTGCCTCCCAAGTGCTGGGATTAAAGGCATGTGCCACCACTGCCCGGCTTATTTTTATTTTTTAAAGATTATATGTAAGTAAGTACTCTGTAGCTGTCTTCAGACACACCAGATCTCATTATGGATGGTTGTCAGCCACCATGTGGTTGCTGGGATTTGAACTCAGGACCTTCGGAAAATCAGTCGGTGCTCTTAACCACTGAGCCATCTCTCCAGCCCCGAGTCCATAATTTTAAAAGCAAAGTTCAGATTCATTCGGGTGGGGACTTTTGCTATTTATTTTTGGTTTTGAGGCAAAGTCTTACTCAGCTGCCCTGGCTAATCTAGAACTCGCTCTGTAGACCAGGCTGGCCTCAACCTGACAGAGATCTGCCTGTCTCTGCCTCTGCGCTCTGGGATTAAAGGGATGTACCATGCTATCTGGCTTCCACCTTCTGTTCTGAGCCAGTCTCTCTCCCTGAGCCTGGAGTTCGCACCTTTGGCTAGACTGGCTGACCAGGAAGCTCCAAGGATCCTCCTCTAAAGCTCACTGTGCTTACAGGTGCCATTGCCACAGCCAGCTTTTTATATGGGTGCTGGGAATCCAAACGCAGTCTCAATGCTTGTGTGGCAAGCTCTTGGTGGGTAGAAGTGCATCTCCCCTGACCAGTGCTGTTCTCTGTGTGTTTATCTGTGAGTTCCCTAGGTTTTACCACAGAACACTTGAGCCTGAGCGATCCACAAGATTGAGGTTGTCCTTCGTAAGATCCCCGAGACTGGGAGGTCAAACAGCAAGGAAGGACCCGGCATCTCTAACGGCTCCACCCTGTGCCACAGCATGGCAGGGGGAGCATCGCAAGGCAAGGAAATAAGCCCACGGGACAGAGAGGCTATCCTGTGGCAACTAAATATCCAAAAGGAAGGCTGTTGACTCCCTTCACGAGGGTGGAGCCCGTTGGCCTGAACACTTCTTAAAGGTTCCACCTTAGACTTCGGAGGATGAGGAATGCCTGAAATCTCATCGTGTCCGAGGCAGAAGGTGGGGAAATCCAGAGTTTAAGGATTCCCACTCGAGTCACCGAGGAGCCTGAAGCTCACTCCTTCCAACAAAGCAAAAGAAGCAACAATCACCCACAGCTGTTGTTTTCTCCTGTGGTTTTCTCCTTGAATTCCCAGTGGATTTGAGTAATGGATTTTGTTGTTGTGATGGTGATCCTGATTTCGGTTGTATTTGCAGTTGTTTTGTTTTTCCAGTTTAGGACCTAGTACTTTATCTACCAGTCTGAGATTTTTTTTTTCTTTTAAAAAAAGTCTGAAAATTTAATTTTGCTATTTTATGATCTTCCCTGTAAAATATGTGGGGGTGTGCGATCTCCAAATACTCTCTCCGCTAAAAGTGGTAGGTTTTTCTTTTCCCCTTTTGTTTTTCTTTCTTCAAGCAAATGTCGTCCTCTGGATATTGTAAGATGTTTTAGTCATTGGGGACATTTAAGAAAAAGATCTTAAGTGAAAATCACTCTTCATCCACCCCCACTAAAGGAATAGTTGCTCTAGAAAATGCCGCATTTAGGGAAAAGAAATGCCTTAGTAACAACCTGCCCACTAAGTGTTGCTGGGTTTTGTGGGGGAGTAGGGCAGAGTGAGCCAGAGGAAGGGGGCTATGGGGGGAGATGGCAGAATTCTGCTTACCCACCAGCCAAACATAGTTTAGTTTTTCATGTACTCACTCGCTCAATCAACAAACATTCTGAGGATCTGCCGTATACACAGGGCTGTACTAGGTGGGCAACAAGACTGGGGCCAGCAGCATGTTTTTGAACACAATACAAAACCAAATAGCATCTAAGGCAGCCCAGGCTAGCCTTGAACTCATTATGTAGCCAAGCCTGTCCTTGAACTCCTAATCCCCTTGCCCGACTTTCCAAGTGCTAGGCTTGTGTCATGCCCATTTTTATGGGGTGCTGGGAGTTGAACCCAGGATTCCATGCATGCTAGATTAGTGCTCTACTCACTGAACCACAGCCCCACCCTGGCCATATATACATATACATATATCTCCATGGCCTCCTAACTCCTTAACCCTGTAACTCCCCTGGGAGAAGATATTCTAATGCTCTAGAGCAGGAAATCTCACCAGAGTGCGAAGTTGTACCGCAGGGGATTTAGTCAAGGATGTTGTAACTGAGGGACGAGGCTGCTCTAATCACGGAGACACAGAACAGAACAACCTGCCACCAAGTGAACTGGGCAACCCAAAGGTCTGAAGATTCAGTAAATAGTCTTGTCCCAAGGTGCCAGGGCACCTGAAGACCTCCCCTGCTGAAGCTTCTTTGGGGACAGCAGTGTCTCCAAGAAAGCTGAGAAAACAGTGGCTCAACTTTTTTCTTTTTCCTGCTGGGCTTTCTTCTCCTGTACAGCTCCAATGGAGAGAGGTTGCAGCCATTGCTACCCTGAGTGTATAATGGGACTTCCTGTTGGTATCTACAGCACCCGTGAGATGGTTAGAAATAGAGCCCCAGGCTCCATCCCAGTCCTGATGAATGTGAACTTAAATTTGAATAGAGCCCCACAGGATCCATGCACACGTTACATGGTGTGAGAAAGTGCTGGTCTCACCTGACATGAAACAAGTTTTAAGTGACAATTTTGATAAATGCTAATATGAAATCCAGTCCCAGGGGTCAGGGAAAGCTTCCATGAAAAATCGGTCTGGAAACTGAGCTCTCGGTGAGTCACGGGAGGTAGCACAGAAGAAGGTTCCTCCAGGTGGTAACTCAAGAGGTAAAGTGCTCACGGGGCAAGCATGAGGACTCAGCACCCATGTAAAAAGCCAGGCCTGGTGGGTACCCTGGTAACCACAGTACTTAGGAGGTAGAATCAAGGGAGATTCCTGGGACTCACTGGCCGACAGTCTGGCCTTCTAGGTGAGTTCAAGGCAAGTGAGAGGCCTGATCTCAAAACAAGGTGGATAGCACCTGAGGAATGGCAGATGAAGTATACACACACACACACACACACACACAGACACACACAGATACACACAGATACACATATAGATACAATATACACACACAGAGACACACACTATACATACATAGACACAGAGATATACACACAGACACATACTATACACACACAATACACACACAGATACACACAGAGACACTATACACACATAGACACACATACAGATACACACACAGACACACACTATACACACAATAAACAGGCACACAACACAGATAAACATACACAGAGATACATACATACAGAGGGACATATACAGAGATACACACACATGCACATACACATACATATGTACACAGTATACACACGCACACACTGTATACATAGAGACATACACATATACAAAGAGACACACAGATACACACACAATATACATACACACAGATATATACACAGAGACATCCATGCAGAGGGAGACACATACACAGAGATACATGCACATGTACATATATGAGCGTAGACAGACACATACACAGAGATATACACACACAATATGCACACACAAATAGATACACATAGATACACATAGAAAGAAACACACACACAGAGACATATATCAAAATATACATACAAGGATACATACACAGAGAAACATATACAGTGATACACACACACACACACACACACACACACACACTCTTTGGCAGGAAGGAACCTGCCCAGCTGAAGAACTCATAGGAGAGGACCCCCGCCCCCTGTGAGCAAGAAATAACTTCGGAGAAATAACTGACTGGAGGTGAGAAGTTCCCCACTCCCACCCCCAGGATGGGGCTCTGGTGCCGGCTGGATTGTTCTGCTAGAGTGTTCCTGCTGGGACCCTCTAACCCCCACCCAAGGTAAGCAGGTGGAGAAACCAAGGTGGCTTCCTTAGCCAGTTAACTCCAGGATCCAAGCAGGTCAGCAAACTGGTCTGACAAGGTCACAACTGCAGGAATGGTAATTGTCCCAGGTGGCCCTAGGGAGTCACGCCAGTGGGGACAGTCCATTACCCTCTCCCCCCCCCCATTAACTTCAGGCTATACGGAGTCATTTGTGTCAGTAGTATTTTTGTACAGATTTTGTAGTTTGTGACATGTCCTGGCAACGTTGAGACCCAATTACAAGGAAGCCAGAGTGGAACTGTAAACTTAAAGTTGGAAAAGCTGTTAGCTTCTGGCAACAGACCTCCTCCAACTTCCCAGCTCCAGGCCTCAAAATACTAACAACAAAAATCCATTTTTAATGAGAATTCTTTCTCTTTTTTTCCTTTTATCTTAAACCAGTGACTTCACACCCTGGTTTTGGTTTCCTTTGGGCCAGCAGACTCCAGTCTTCCTTACAAGCAATAATTGACTCTAAACTGATTACTAGGGGGTTCTGTGGGCTGCTTGGTCGGAGTGGCACAAGCAGTGATGGACTGGGCATTAAGTCACTTGGTTCCCATTGCCCTTTAGCATGAGCCTGGCCTGCGGGGCCAAACAGGAACTCATGAGAGTCATTTTTATCACACAGGCAACGACTGCTTGGCTGTCTGTGTCTCCGTCTCCCCAACAGATTCTTCCAAACCATCTATTATCCTACTCGGCAACTGGCAAAAGTGAACTTGGCCAACACCGAGGCAGAACGCTGACAGAACGCTGAGATCCAAGTCAGAAGAAGTGGGAGAAAGAGAGAAAATTCCGAGACGAGCCAGACATTTTCCCAACCTGTAAAAACATGTTGTATTTACCAGGTCTGGTACGGAAGCCAAACTCCGGGCTCGGTGTTTGTCTTGGGCCCTGGGCCTGGGTTATGTCTGGTGCTCCCAGAACACTACGTGCCCCTCCTCCCTCTCCTCACTCACATCTGATGATTGGCGTATTGTTTAGAGACCAAGAGGGACGATCTCGCGCTCCGGAGGAAGCTGGCAAGAAAGTTCCGTTCTATAAAAAGAAGCACGCGGTCAGGGTTCGGTTTCCTATTCTGACTCAAGGCAAAGAAGAGACTCAGAAATTCCAACCCAGAGGGTCAGGATGGGCTCCAGGGCCTGTTCCCTCAGCTCCTGCCTCCTCCCTGTTCTTGCAACTGGCCAGCTGGGATTACACAACTCACACTAATTTTATTCCGAACGCGGCTGTTTCTCATTAGGTACCAGGATCTTTTTTTTTAAACCTCCCGGTGCCATGTGACCCGCGACGGATCCAGGTGAGTAATTCCACTTCAGAACAGGAACATTCTATTCGCACCGCAGGCAGGGACTCTGAGAGACGTGCATTTGACTCGTTGTCCAGGCATAGACCTCCATGTTTTTGCTCATGGTGCCAAGAGTCAATTTTCTCCTCTGAATTCCTAACGTCACCAGTCTCATGGGTTCTCTTCTACTGGGGAGAAGGGAAGTGAGAACACTTGAGTCAACCCGTAGAATGTTTTTGGATACCCAGTACCTGACAACGGCTTCCGGAGGGCTCTGTCCCCTCTCCCCTCACCCGTTTTTTGTTTGTTTGTTTGTTTGTTTTTTAAAAAGCTGAATTCACCAGATGTTCTGAAAGTGTCTAAAACCTGGCTTTCCTGTCTTCCACATGCATTATGATGTTGGATCCAAATCACAGCACGTCCTCGGTGGTTCTGGAGAACGACATGAAGACGGAGACGAGCCTTTCTCTGGGTGTAAGAAACCATCAGACCTAGGTGTTGGCATCCAGGACCTTGGGATGCCTCTGGATCAAACTCACCTTCATAAACAGTAATGTGTCTTCCTACTGTTAGCCTCTCGCATTTCCTTGTGTTTTCCTGGCTGTGTACCAGAAATCGGCAGAGCGGCTGTAACTCCCCAAACTCTCTAGGTAGAGTGAGGTGCAGGATGGCTCACTTGTGACTGCTGAAGCCAAAGGGCTGGGGGGCAGGGCTTAGTGTATAGTGCAGTGTAGTGTACAGTTTTATGTGCAGAGCCCTGGCTTTGATCCCCAACACCACCAAAAGAGAAAATAAAAAACAAAACAAAACAAAAAACAAAGGAAGTGCTTCGGCCACATCTGGAGAGAGCTGGGTAAGCAATTGCCCTCCTGTCTTTGGGACTCCAGGCACCCCTGGGCCTAAGGGAGGTAGAACTCCCTCCCCCACCCCTCCACAGCTCCTCTCCGCCTGCTGGTACGCTGCTTTGCATGGAACAAGCCTGAGCACACCATGCCACCTTGCTAGGCCTCGCCAAAATCCAAGAATGGCGCACAGTGCACATTAACCAGATAGAATGCAGCGTGCATGTAAAGAAATAAGAGCCGTGCCAGGGAAGTTGGCAGGGTTTCTGGAATGCTTTAAACAGTGTGTGTGTGGGGAGAAAGAGTGAGCCCCGAGTCGGCCAGGCAGTCTCCTTTCTGAGAGCTGTTTCCTTTATAACCATGGTCTGTTTAACCAGTCAAAATAAATACGGTGTTTAAGGCCCCCCTTTTACTGGCTCCTGGTACGGAGCAGTTTGCTGTGGCAATTTGAAATATGACCTGGGCTCATTGGTGGAAAAATCCTTTTAACTGAGTGGAAGGGATGTGCCCCTTCTGTAGAGGGGGTTAGTAGGTGGGTCATCGAGGCGACGCTCTGAGCAAAGACACACAGGAAGAAGGAACAACCACAAGGTCCACACTGCTGGCTTGAAAGTCAGTACTTCTAGGTGGTTTCATGCAAGCCCAGTGCAATGCTTAAGAGCCCGAGGCTGACTTTCTGTCCCCAACAGAAAGGAACAAGGAGACAGATTTGCAGAGCAGATGGTTGTTTCTGAAGGCACCTAAGGAGAGACAGCCAGGTCTTTATTTTACCTATTATTATTTGTGTGTGCTGTATAGGTGTGTATGTGTTTGCATGTGTGTGCACTAGTGTGTGTGTGTGTGTGTGTGTGTGTGTAACACAGGGTAACACTATGTAGATATGTATTAACGATATGTAGTAACAAGATTACATAGGATCTCACTAAGTAGATCAGGCTGGCCTGGATCCACCTGCCTCTCTCTGCCTCCTGAGTGCTGGAATCTGGGATCAAAGGTGTGTGCTAGCACTCCTCTCTGCCTTAGTTTCAGAGAGGCATGTACTAGCAATTAGTTCTGCCTCTCTCTCTGAGCCTGGAGCTCACTGATTACACTAGTCTAGATGACCAGAAAGTCCCAGGGATCATTCTGTCTGACCTTCTCAGTGCTGGGATTACAGCAATGCTCAGCTTTCTTTTACATGGATGCTGGGGATTGAACTTGGGTCCCTTTGTTGGTGGGACGAGTGCTTTATCCACGGAGCCACCTAATCACCCTCTGAGCCTTTGCTTTATTGAGAAAAGCCCAGTGCTAAAAAGACACAGCCACAGTTCAACCCACGCTGGCCATTAAGCTTCTCGGATCCCTAACCACACACAGCAGCAGCTTGCCATGATGGGCAGGCAGGAGGGGACTGGACAGAATCTTAAGCAACTCTGCATTCTAGGGATGGCAGATGGTCTCTGAAGCATCCTGCTATCTCCTATGTGGGTTGGGGGTGGAGGTGGGGGAGGGAGGGAGGGAGGGCTGAGAGGTTGTGGGCTGTCTTTGCTCTTACACATTGAGGAGCTAAGGCTCAGAGAGATAAAACCACTTATCTAGGCTCTCCAAGCTTGGGGAGCAAAAGGCCTTAATGGTGTCTAACCCAAACAGCCCCAAGAGCAAATGTTAAGGCACCCTCCCTATCTCTGGCTCAGCCGCAGGTGGTTACATTCCCGGATGGGTAGGTCAAGGGTGAATTACTCTCCTGGGCTGCTGTAAACATATTGCCAGCAGGACACCTTACGACTAAACAAGGTATCCTGCTTCTGTTTTGGAGGGTGAAAGATTGCAATGAAGGTGTCAGCAAGCACCCTCGGCCAGCACCAGCTAGGAGCTAGAGATAAGAGCATCCTTGATTCACGTACTGATTCAGCCATTCATCTCCCAAAGGTTCCAAGAACGCCTCTCCACCTTACTCCAAGAGGTTCTGTCCTTCCTGTGGCTGCAGGGGTCTAACCTTCACCTCTGTCACCATGTCTTCTCCTCTTAAGTGTCTCTCGTCCTTCTGACCTCTGACAAGGACATGGGTCATTAGACTAAGAGGAAGCCACACCAATCAATGATCTTATCTCAAGCTCTTTAACTTAATGATACCTGCAAGGCTTCCTTTCCGGGTTAAACTCAAATGTTTCAGGGCCAGACGTAGCTCGGTGGATAAAGGTGCTCACAAACAAGCCTGGTGCCCTGAGTTTGATGCCTAGAACCCACCTGGTGGAGGGAGAGAACTGACGGAACCCCCCCACCCAACCTCCACAGAGGTTGACCTCTGACCTCCACATGTGCATCATGACTTGTGCATGCCCATTCACATACACATAGGCACCCAAAATAAAGTTTTAAAAAATGTCATAAGGTCACTTGCCCCGATTCCAGGGGTTTGACCTCGTTGTGGTTTTGGTTTTGGTTTGTTCGTTTTCATTTTTTGACATTTTTCTGACTATGTCTAAGAGAAGTCAGGGCCAGAAGGATTTGTCCAATGAGAGTCTGTCTGACTTACAATATCTACAGCCTGTAGTAGCTTTCCTGTCCAGTTTCCTCCCTTGGTTTATTGTTGCTGTCCTTAGTTACGTGGGAGGGGCACCACACCTGGAAAGCTACTTCCTCCTTCAAAAACAGAGTGGGCATACCTGGCAGAGAAAGAGAGAGAGAGAGAGAGAGAGAGAGAGAGAGAGAGAGAGAGAGAGAGATCAGAAGTTTGGTGGGGAGGAGAGGGGCTGACATATCCTAAGAAACACCATCTCTGTCCCCATCCTGGACCTGTCCCAGTGTGTACCCCGCTCCACTCCACCCTGTTCCCATCCTCCCCGCTGGGGTAGACCTCCTGCCTCTTTAATAGGGCTCAAGAGAGAAGGCGAACTGTGAGGAAACAAATTATCTCTGACCATTAGCTTTCGAGTTTGCTATTCAACTGAAAAAAAAAAAAAGAAGAATCCTCAAGTGAAGACCTGCCTTGCAATGATACCACTGATAAATACTTCCAAAATCCAGGGGATTTCAGAAGGGAAGGGAGGGGGGAATGAAAGAAAGAAAAGAAAAAAGAAAAGAAAGAAAAGAAAAAAGAAAAGAAAGAAAAGAAAGAAAGAAAGGAAGAAAAGGAAAAATAAAAGAAAGAAAAGAAAGAAAGAAAGAAAAGAAAAAAGAAAAGAAGAAAAGAACCCGCTATCCTGGTTGATTTCGCTTTCTAGACACAGAAGAAAGCAGTATTTGCAGGGACCTGGAAAGCCTGGCCTTGACATCTGGGGCTAAGTGGGGTGGCTTTCCTGTTCTGGATTCCCAGGGCTCTGGCTGGGGGCAGAAGAGTGTCTTCCTCGGTCCCTTCAGTGGTCCCCTTTCCAACTCCGCAAACCCCTCGGGAACCTTCGCAGCTTCGCCCGGTTCCTTTCATTTTCCGTTCCTGATCAGCCCCTGCTGGGGAACTGGTTCTAGCAGGCTTGGAGATAATCAGGATCACAGCGGCTATTATTTCGTGTTCTTAGGTTCAGGCTCTGTGCTGACAATGTCACCTGAGGTACCTCACTGAACTGTCCCCCAAGGTCACCCGTGTGAGTTTCGCGTGCAGAAGGAGCTCAGAATGGGGGTCTACCCATCACCTCTGTGCTACCTCCCCAGGCCAGACACCCCCATCCCCCCACCCCCCACCCCGGTCTTCCCTCTCCTGCATTTCTGTGGTCCCTCCCTGCTGCGCAGCTGAGGCTTTCCCGTCTAGGTCTATTTTCAACTGAGCCGACTGAATGATGCGTTTGATGTGAAAGTCAGGAAAGGACACAAACCTCCATGGGTTTCCCATACTGCTGAAATCTAAAAGTTCCCCACTCCGTCGCGGTGCAGGCCCTTCGTGCTCCTTGGTTTCCTCAGAACCTGCAGCTTCCTGCCTCAGGACCTGTGTGCTTCCTGTTCCTCTCTCCCTAGATGAGCAGTGATTTATCCCTCCTTTCCTTCAAGACTATTCAAATTCACTTCCCAGAGCTGGGCTGACACACTTTAAAATTCAAGCCTTCCTTTGGCACTCCTGATATATATATATATATATATATATATATATATATATATAATATATATATATAGTTTTTTTTTTTTTTCTTAGAAGACCTGTTATCCAGGAGTGGAGGCTTGTAATCCCAGCATTTGGGAGTCTCAGGCCAGCTGTAAGGTCTCAAAACCAAACAATGTCTTTAATCTCAGCACTCAGGAGGCAGAGGCGGGCAGATTGCTGTGAGTTTTCCACCAGCCTGGTATCTACCTCAAGTTGCAGATCATCCAAAGCTACATAATGAGACCCTGTTCAAACAAATGAAACAAAACAGAACAAACAAAACCAAATTAGCACCTAACTATTCCTTTGATTATCTGTTGCATATGTTGCTCATCTCACCTAAAAAAGAACTTCTGGTCTCATATCTGAAACAGAAGGTACCATGACACACATAAATAGTGCTTATTGGATGATGGATGGATGGATGGATAGATGGATGGGTAGATGGATGATGGAGAGATGGATGGATGGATGGACGGACGGATGGATGGGTGGGTGGGTGGATAGATAAATGGATAGGTAGATGGATGGATGGATGCTGTCTTAATTACGTTTTTACTTCTGAAAACAGACACCATGACCAAGGCAACTCTTATAAGGACAACATTTAACTGGGGCTGGCTTACAGGTTCGGAGGTTCAGTCCATTACCATCAAAGTGGAGCATGGCAGCATCTAGGCAGGCATGGTGCAGGAGGAGCTGAGAGTGCTACATCTTGTTCCGAAGGCAAATTGGAGACGATTAGGAGGAGGGTCTAAAAGCCCACGCCCACAATGACACCCTTCCTCCAACAAGGCCACGCCCACTCCAACAAGGCCACACCTACTCCAACAAGGTCACACCTCCCAATAGTGCCACTCCCTGGACCAAGCATATTTAAACCATCACATGCGTGGATGGATGGATGGGCGGGCGGATGGGCGGGCGGGCGGGCTGACTGAGAGATGGATGAACTGATGGATAAATGGACTGGTGGATAGACTGACAGACGCCTGGATGTCCTATGAAGTGTATCCTATAGCCATTTCTGTTCTGTATACAGGAGGAAACTCAGAAGGGCTGGGTAGCTCTTTCAAGGTAAGTTAGTTACAGTTAATGGCAAAATTGAAACTTCAACTCAGGCTTTCCAGACCCCCAAACAATTTAGCTACTAAACTTACTGGTAATGCGTTAAGCCCATAGTAAAATATGCTAGTCCTCACAGTCTATGGCTCAGCCAAATCCTGTTGCAGAATGAAGCACCGGGTCTGCACTTGACCCACCTATTGTGCTAGGATTAGTCTGAACTGGGGAAACTCCCACAAGTGCAGAAAGGGAGAGACCTACATGAGAAACCAGCATTAATCACTTAATTAATATGTTTTGGATACTGTTTCCCAAGTGCTTGAGTCTTAGAAATATTTGAAATATTCTAAAAGAGGGAAACTCAACAGATGATTTTTTTAAAAGCACAGATAAGAAAATTGCACAGTAATCTGGATCTGTATGTGAGCTGCCCCCATTCAAGGGGCCAAACAGCCTCCTAAGCGGGTTTTCTTCCCCACACAGAAGAGCTGGGACTTAAAACAGCAAATCTTAGCTGAGTGGGGGTGGCACCTGCTATCCTAGCACTGGGGAAGCTGAAGCAGGAAGATTTCGAGTTCAAGGCCAGCCTGGGTTGTATGAGTTTGGGACTACTTCTGTGCTATATTGTAAGACCCTATCTCAAACTAAACTATTCCGCTGCTGCCGCTGCCGCTGCCACTCCCAAGGCTGCGGTCGGGGGTGGGTGTGTGGGTGAGGTGTCGAGAGCCACCCTGGGCGCCCATGGAGCCCGGCTTGCTCGCTTTCCCTGGGCTGCCAGTGCCGCCGGTGTTGGGGCCCCTTGTCCTTCATTGTTCCCGCCTTTTTCTGCTCCTGACCCTTTTCCATTTTCTTTTTAGCCGGGCAGTGGTGGCGCACGCCTTTAATCCCAGCACTTGGGAGGCAGAGGCAGTTGGATTTCTGAGTTCGAGGCCAACCTGGTCTACAGATTGAGTTCCAGGACAGCCAGGGCTACACAGAGAAACCCTGTCTCGAAAAACCAAAAACCAAACCAAACCAAAACAAAAAACTAAACTATAATTACTGTACAGCCATAATTTTTTACTCTTACATGTTTGAGAGTGTGGAATTCATAGCAGTATTATTCAACAAAACTGAAGGATGACACCATTCACAATGTCCTCCATCCAATGAATGGCCACCCATAAACTATGGCACATCCTTACAAAGGAATTTTTTCAGCTATAGAAAGGAATGAAGGCCAGGCAGGGGTGGCACACACCTTTTATTAACCCAGCACTCAGGAGGCAGAAGCCGGTGGATCGCTCTAAGTCTGAGGATAGCCTGGTCTACAGAGCAACTTCCAGACCAAGCCTTTGGTGTGATGGACAGATTAGCAAAAGGTTTAATACCAGAGGGGAAGGGATGTTGGAGGCCATGACCATTGCCTAGAAGGAGATGTCTGGGCTGTGTAGCCCGTTCACATCTGTGACTAAATGACTTATTGGCCTGTGTGGAAATAAGGTTCATCCTTGACAGCCTCAAAAATGATGACATGGGGCCTGTCAGGGTGCATCAGTGGATAAAAACACGGGTCTCACCATCAGGGTGCAGTCCTTTCGCCTTCATATGTGTACCACGGCACACATACGCCTGCACCTGCATGCACAAGTAATAATAATAATAACAATAACAGTAATAATCAATAATAATTTAAAATTAAAAAATGACTACACAGATCCAAGGAGATGGCTCAGTTGGTAAAGTGCTTGTCATGCACACACAAGGGTCTAAATTCATTACCATAAGTGTGGCAGCCTCTGTAATCCCAGCTTCTGGGAGATGGACACAGCAGATCGCCAGACCACTGGCCAGCCAGGCTGGCTGGTAGTTATATCAGAGTGGTCTTCCTAGTCCACTGCTTCCAAGGAAGAGCATCCTTTTTAATGAGCTGATTAGCGCTTGCTCACCCGGCCCCTTCATATCAGATCCCCATCCGGTCTCCAACTTCTCAGCTTTGCACACAGGGCTCTGAGGAGATGCTGTTCGCATGCTCTCCCGCCCTCGTGGGAGTTTTCTGTGGGAGATTCCGAGAAGTGAAATTGCTGGGTTCAAATCAAATGTTTTCTGTCCTGGGACATTTTCATAGCACAGCACTACGGGACACAAATGTATATTGTCTCTGGCATTAGGACAAGGTGGGAGGAGAGAGAGAGAGAGAGAGAGAGAGAGAGAGAGAGAGAGAGAGTGTCGAATTAAGAAATCTTGCTCTGGCCCTTTGCTTAGCTTTGCCCCCAACCCAAATCTAGCTCTTTTCATTCATTTTATAAGTTCACTGTCTCCAGATTGACTCCAGCAGAGGGAAAAGACATCAGCCTCTCCTGTGTCATTCTTCAAACATTTAGGGGAAATTGATTTTCCACATGGGCTGCGGCCAAGAGACAGATGTGCTGGCCCAGAGTTCCCCAGTTAGGCTGATACCGCAAGCACTTGCTAAGACCAGACTGAGCCCAACTCGAGGTATGTCATTAGTGGGTCTAATTCCTTGTCAGGCCAAAATTGCTGATGGCTAACAGTAGTAGCGGCTGTAAAATAGGATTTCCTTCCTAATCTTTTGTTTTTCTTCCTCAAGACGGCATTACTCTGTGTAATCCTGGCTGTCTATCCTAGAACTTGCTCTGTATTCCAGGCTGGCCTCGAACTCAGAGATTCACCTGCCTCTGCCTCCTGAGTGCTGGGATTAAAAGTGCATGCAACCTTTATTTGTGTGTGTGTGTGTGTGTGTGTGTGTGTGTGTGTGTGTGGTTTTTTGTTTTGTTTTGTTTTAATTATTGTTATTTTGTTTTGGGGGGTTTTGTTTGTTTGTTTTATATGACTTGAATGTTCTCTGGCCCATCAAAGCCAGCCTTTGGGAAGCCCTGCCTCCTTCCCAATCTTTTAAAAAGCAAAGACCTGGTGGAGCCTTGAAGCATCCAGAGAAGGGACTGTTTTAATATCCAAGGAAGCAGAGACAGAGCTACTGAAGCTCGCTGCGCACAACTGTTACCCTCCCATGCATCTGCCACCCTCTGCTCTAATCCCATTAAAAATGCCTTCTCCTGGCATCAGCTGATGAAGACAGACAGACAGACAGACAGCTTTGAGTTTCCATGCGTAGAGGTAAGTATAGGGCTGCTTGACCTGGGATTCAACAGTGACAGTGAGAAAAGACGATCTGTCTGTTTGAAAGCAGTCAGCATCTCAACTACCTCGTACTGGTTGACTGACTTTGAAGAAATTACTTACCCTCTCTGTGTCCCGGAGTCTTCACATGTGAAAAACAGAGTGATACAGGTTCACCCAGTCAGACCCGGAGACATTAGCCGGTCAGCCCAGCCCAGGAGGCTGATGATCAAGCATGAGTTCAAGAAGGCCTTCATAACTTGGTAAGACCGTGTCTCAAAGTATTAAGTGGAAGGAGGTATTTAGTAGCCGTGCACGAAGTCCTGGGCCCAACCTCCAGGACTAACCCAACAAGAGTAAAAACATCACAGCAAGCTAAGTGCAGTGGCCGGCAAGATGGCTCAGTGGGGAAGGTACTAGCTGCACATGCCTGAGGTCACAAGTTCAGATCCCCAATACCTGGAATAACCTGGGCATGGTGGCAATCATCCGTGATCCCAGAGCTAGGAAGGGGAGACAGGAAGATGCCAGGGACTTATCCCTGGTGCCAGTCCAGCTTCAGGTTCACTGAGAGTTCCAATCTGAATGAGAGAGAGAGAGAAAGAGAGAGAGAGAGAGAGAGAGAGAGAGAGAGAGAGAGAGAGAGAAAGAGAGCGCAGGCAGGCCATCTTCTCAAATTAAGTGCTATAGAGAACTATTTTCAGTTTTATAAGCCGTCTATTCTCTAGCCCACCATTTTTAAAAGACGTATGGGGTTGGAGAGATGGCTCAGCAGTTAAAAGCACTGGCTGTTCTTCCAAAGGTCCTGAGTTCAATTCCCAGCACCCTCATCAGACAGCTCCCAACTGCCTATAACCCCAGTTGCTAGGAAATCTGACACCTTCACACACAGAGACACAACAACAATGCACAGAAAAAGAAAAAGGGAAAAACTGTTTAAAAAAGACGTATTTCCTTTTATTCTATGTGTTGGCAGGGAGTCCTGGGTATAATGTCCACCATGTGCACCCAGCACCTTCAGAGACTAGAAGCTGGTTTCCGATCCCCTGGAATTAGAGTTGCAGCAGAGTGTGTGGGGACCTGAGTCCCCTCCAAGAGCAGCAAGTGCTCTTACCACTGAGCTACTCAGCCCCTCCAGCACACTGTTTTATTATACTGTGATAGCATGAAGCCAGCTTGCCAGTCTGACTTTTTTTTTTTTTTAAGATTTAATTAATGTCTGTTCATTTATTTCCTTATTTTGGAGACAGGGCTTCATTATGTAGCCCAAACTGACCTGGAACTCATTCTTCCTGCCTCCATCTCCAGGGTGCTGGGATTACAGGCATGCGCTTCCATGCCCTGTGATTTCCCGTTCCTCTTTGGACTCAGGTCATTTGACCTCACCATGGGGTGAGGGTCTACCTCAACTCCACAACAGCTCTGCTCTTTGCTTTGGAAGACCATCAGACAACAGATGACTCAACCGAGCTGTTGTCGAAGACAAGCCCTTCAGGTGTGTTGAAAGTTGGGCAGGGGACTGGAGAGATGGCTCTGCAGTTTAGAGCGAACTTGTATTGCTTTTGCAAAGGACCCCATGTTCAATTCCCGGCACCCACCTTGGTGGGCTCACAACTGCCCATAACACCAGCTCCATCTCCAGGAGACCCAGTGCCTCTGAGGTGAGCATACCCACATACAGACAGATAACTAAAAATGAAACAAATCATTAAGGAGGGCTTGGTGGGTCAAGCCTTTAATCCCAGTACTTGGGAGGTAAAGGCAGGTGGATCGCCATGAGTTCAGTGATAGCAGGTTCTACATAGCAAGTTCTTTCATTTGTTTGTGAAAAGCTCTCATGGAGCCCAGCCTAGCTTTAATACCGAATTCTGGGGTTACAGACCTGTCCCACGACACCTGGCTTCTAGTCTAGGCTGTCTTCTGCCAGGCCTCCTGCCCTGCGATGAACTGACTGTGTCAGCACTGGCATGAGGATTTTCAGTGGCTAAGAAGACCCAGGTGACTAGGGAACCAAAGAAATTTTGCCAAGAGCAAACACAACGTTAAAAGCATGCTTGGGAGTAGTCACCTCTGGGTAAAGTTTCTGGTTTTCATTAGGGGAGCCACAATTTCCACATTCAGTCGTGTGCTACAGACGATCCAAGAGGGAGAGATGGCGGCACATCCTGCCTTGTCTAGCCATGTTGCAGGCTTGTGGAAGTCGCTCCGTGACACTCGCGACAGCATCCGCCAGCGATACAGTCTCCAGAGCAGGTTTCATCATCGGTGACGCCTGACTTGGCTGTGAACTCTCCGGAAATGATGGAATAATAGCAGTAATTACTGTGACGAAGCACAGGGGTACCCTTTTCGCGTTTATGAGGACAACAGGCCCCCCACCCCAAGGTTGTTCAGTTGAAACTTGAGGAGGGCGCCCTCTTGCCTTTCCCTCTGGCTCCGACCTTACCCGACTTGCAAAAGGAGAAAAGACCCGCATAAGAAAGCTGGATCGAGTGAATGAAGTCTGGATTCGCTGCTTTTCTCACTGAGGTGGCCTGACAAAAGCAACTTAGAGAAGGAAGAGCCTGTTCTGGCTCACAGTATGAGGAGATACAATCCATCATGCTGGGGAAGACAAGGTGGCGGCAGCGTGAGGCAGAGGGTCACGTGACATCCCCAGTCAGGAATGAGAGAGAGATGAATGCTCACTTTTCTGCTTTTAATTCTGTGTAGGGATCCAGTCTGTGGGAAGGTACGGTCCACATTCAGAGTGGGTCTTCTCTGCTCTGTTAAACCTTTTTGGAAATATCCACAGGGATACGCCCGGTGTTCCTATGGTGATGCTAACTCCAGTAAGCTGGTGATGGAGGATACCCTCCTTGGTGCACAAGCAAAAGGCCATCAGTTCGTAGCTTCTCTGCCTATGGGCAGTGCTTGATGCTTGCGTATGAGAACACATTTGCACAATGTCTGGAGGATACAAGGAAGTTAATTATCTCGAAAACCACTGCAGAACTGTTTCGAGGACCACGGTAACGCAGATTAGCAGTGTGGAAGCCACGGTGCCCACTAACCGAGCTGCCTCTCAGTAGTGGGGTCATGATAGGGCGTTCCCCAGTGTTTTTGAGCTTTTTCGATATTTCCCAGTCTTTCTGTACAGTGTTTTGTTTTGTTGTTTTAAAACAGGGTTTCGTAGGGCTGGAGAGATGGCTCAGGGGTTAAGAATATTGAATGTTCTTTCAGAGGTCCTGAGTTCAATTCCCAGCAACCACTACATGGTACCTGGCTCACAACCGTCTGTAATGGGATCTGAGTCCTTTTTCTGGTGTGCACTCACATACATTAAATAAATAAAACTTCACAAGATAAAATAAACTAGGGTTTCTTATCGCCTAGGCTAGCTTCAAACTCACTGTATGGTCTCGGATGCTCTTGAACATCCTCTACCTCCAGAGTGCTAGGATTTCAAGCAAGCTCGACCTTGCCTGGTTTATCTGGTTTTGAGGCCTGAACCTAGGTTCCCAGCATCCTAGGCAAGCACTCTCCTGAAGGAACCACATCCCCAACCCCATGTGAAGAGTGAGAGAGAGCATAAAATAAAAAGCAGGGAGTGCTGGGCCAGGTGGCTGGTGCCTTAAATCCCAGTGCTAGGGAAGCAGAGGCAGGAGGAGCTCTGTGAGTTCAAGGCCAGCCTGGTCTCCACTTCGAGTTTCAAGACAGCCAGGGCTATCCCACAAGACCAAACCAAACCAAAATTGCAATGAGTTGAGGAGGGGTCAGGCCTCACGACATTCGACAATCTGGTGAACGTGTGTGTGTGTGTGTGTGTGTGTGTGTGTGTGTAAGGCAAAGCAAAAAGATGGAAACCACATCAGAATTTTCACTATTATTCTTCTGTATGCATATGCACCTGTGTGGCACAGAACACCTATAGAAATTTATGGCGGCTCTTGTCTCCTTGTGCCATATCAGTGCTAATAGGGATTGAGGTCACGTTGACAGGCCAGCAGTCCTGGTGGCAGGCACCTTTACCCACTGGGGCATCTTGCCAGGCTCTGAAGGCTGCATCTACAGGTGGCTGCATAGTCTCGTGAGAGCTGGCTAACAAGGAACAGGCACACGGAATCCTTCCGCTATGTGTGGGACACGGAAATTCTTCAATCAGGCAACAAATCTTTGTAGAGAGGCCTTTGGGCTGGGGGCTGGGGAGGTAGCCCGGATGACTGAGTGTTTGCCCAGCATGCATAGACACCAGGCTTGATCTCAACACCACATCTACGCAGTGTGGCGACCCACACCTGTAATCTTAGGGGATAGAAGATGGAAGCAGGAGGATTGAGAGTAGAAAATGCAAAGGTCCTGGGGCAGAGAGAGGGACAATGAGGTGGGGGCTTCTGTGCCTGCAACTCGGTGCTTGGGTGGAGATTACAGCACTTAGGAATGGAGCAGGGGTGGTGATAGTGGGGAGAGCTGGGTCTTGCAAGCTGGGGCCAGGAACTTTGATTTCATTCTAAATTCAGTGTGAAGCCACTTGTGGGGTGGGGGTAGGGGTCAGCTGTGAGACAGCATGATCTGATTTTGAGTTTATGTCTTTTAAAAAAAAAGGGCCACTCCGGCTGCTCGGCAGAGAATGGATGGCTGGACTGTGGGGGCTGATCAATACACAAAAGCACTTAACACCAGGGCTGGCGTGAAGTGAGTGTCTTAATAAGTACTAACGGTTTCTCATTATGACCTGTCATCCTTATTAAACCCCCCCCCCCCCCCCGCTGCCTTTGTCTGCTGAGAGCCAGTTCTTGGTGCTCGGACATCCGGCTCCATGTGGCCTTGACTGAGTATTCCTGCCGAGCATTCCGAGCGGTTGGGAGGGATCTGACATATTTGTTCTCTATGTAGTTTCTTTCACAACCCTGGAGAAGTAATGGGGTAAAAGCCAGGTACAGGCTGGTGCCCACAGCCAGAAAGCATCCAGTATCAAGCACATTCCTGAAGCCAGCCCTGTTCCGTCCTTTGGGGTGAGCTGTGGTTATTGTAAGCACAGAGGACCCCCCGAGTCTTGATTAGAGGTTTCAATCTCCTGGGAAATATTGGCTCGACACAGGCACCGGGGTGAAATCCAACATATTTGGACATATTTTTAAATCTCTAGCTGGGTCTCACGGTACAGACTCGTAATCCCGCTAGCCTGAAGACAGAGGCAGGGAGAGTGCTAGTCACACTGTCTGGGGTAGTGAGTTCAAAGCTAGGCTGGACAACTTAGTGAGACCCTGTGCCAAATAAAAAGTAAACAAACAAATAAATCAAAACTAGAGGCAGAGGCTGGGGATCTGGTTTAATGACTTGACTATCAGGACTTGCCTAGTCCTGAGTTCAATTCCCCAAGACAGCAGAAACTGATATAGATCTCTCCCTTCTGGTGACATTCTTTCTTCCATCCTTCATCCATGATGACTTTCCTTTGAAGTCTAACATCTTCCCTTCCCTTCCTTTCCCTTTCCTTCACTACGCAGCTCAGGGAGGCTCTGTTCACCCCTCTGTGCTCCTGACGGTCACAACCTGACCTCCACCTGTGCTCCTGACCTCCACGGCCTCTCTACCACGTTCTGTGGTACTTTGGTTTTTTCTGCAGTGTCTCTTTGTGTGTGCCAATTCCACTATTTTGGAGGTGTATCTCAGTTGCTAGAATGCTCATCTTGCACGCATGAGGTCTCCAATCTGTGCTCTGAGAGAGTGGGTGTGGCGGTGTGTGCTGGAAACCGCAGGTGTCACCCGTGTGCCACGTGTCTTCAAATCTCCACAAATGACGCCACTGAAGGTAACACTTTCCCATTTTATAGATGGGGAAATTAAGGACCATAATGAATTCACTTCCCTATGACCGTAGTGCTAAAAACGGTCAGAGCTGAGCCTTGAGCTCGAGGGTATCCCAATCAGTTTGTGTGTGTGTTTGTTTGTTTGTTTAAAACAGGTTTCACTCACTTGCTTAGACTGACCTGGAGCTCACTATGTAGCCCAGGCTAGCATCAAACTTACAGGCAATTCTCCTGCCTCAGGTTCCTGAGTGCTAGAACTTAAAGGTGTGAGCCACGACTTCCCAGCTTAAATCTATCTTGAAATAATGTAAGTTCAATATATTATCAAGTTTAATTCTATTTTTTTACCAGGCACATCTCAAGTCCTCAGAGGCCATCTGTAGCCTCCATGTTGGCGAGAGGGTTGGGATTGTGTGAGTCACCAGACCTCATTGTACTGATCATCACTCGTGGAGAGAAGCAGAATTCTTGTCGTTTTCCTTATTTTGGGACTTGCAGATGGGAGAAGCGGGCAGCTCTGAGTTTGAATCCACCATACGTACTCATGAACATACAGTGGCAGAGGTTAAATTCATATCTGCACAAGGATGAGCCTGTCAAAGTCACAGCAAGGATGGGGAGGCAGGACTCTTAGGACCCACCCCTCCCTGAGATGATTGATTAATGGTTTTGGAAAAGAGGAAGTCACTTTCTTCCATGGTGCAGCCATGGGAAGATGCCTACACTTCAGTAAATAACCCTTCACCATGTTCATGATGCAATCCTAATTAAGTGTACTGGGTTATTTAAAGAAAAACAAACAAACAAACAAACAAAACAAGAAACAAAAGCCATGGCTGGTGTGGTAGCACACACTTTTAATCTCTGTACTGGGGAGGCAGAGGCAGGCAGATTTTTGTGAGTTCAAGGCCAGCGTGATCCACATACTAAGTTGTGGGCCAGCCAGCTCTGCATAGTAAAACAAAACAAACCAAGCCAACCAACTAGCCAATCCATCAACCAAAACAACAAACAAGTACAAAAATGGACCAAGAGACAGGAAAGGGTGAGAGGAACTTGTCGGAAAAAATAGTCCATTGGGCATAAGAGGGGGAATTGGGGGGGGAGGGATATATTGAGATGCATTGCATATATATGAAGCTCTCTCAAAAATAAAGAGCCTGTACTGATTGAGTGCTTATTGCTTCCAGGAACTGAGTGGAGTGTTAATACACTTAGTGATTTCACTGATGAGGAAACCGAGTCTCAGAGCCAAGACCGGCCAAGGAGCGCTGCCATCTCAGGCTTGGTATAGATAGTGTAGGCTTGATTGATGCCTGGGAACCTGCTTCTAGAAGTGTCTGTACCTTCCCATTTTGAGGCCCTGATGGGCTGCCTCTGTGCCTCCTGGGAAGGGCTGGGGAGGGCCCCCATTGTGCACGCACACACACCTGTGGAGAAGCAAACCCCCTTCTCAGCTTTCTTCTCTGTTCCCAGAAAGACTTTTGACCCTGGCTTTTTGCATTCTTTTCTTTAGCCATCCATGCTGGGCCTCTGGCCCCTCTCCCGTGCCCACCCCTCCCCGCCTCCCCACGCGCACCGCGGGGGCCATAGCCAGGCTGGAGACAAGGGCGCCTTTCTTCAAAGTGCTTTGCTCTCCTCTCATAAATTCTCAGGCTCAGCTCGATTGGCTGTGAGGAAAGAGGTAGGTGGGGGGCTGCTTGGCTCCCCTGATACAAAGTGAGTTTGTGTGCTGTCTACCCACGTGAGGCCAATCACAGAGGCCTGAGCCCCTCAGGTCCCAAGGGATCAAGTGCCAGAGAGCCCAGTGTCTGAGGAATTATCTATGGCAGGACAAAGGAAAGCAGATAGCCGGGAAGCCAGGACAAGGGAACCCACCTCCCCAGGCCTCTAACCTGGGGCCTACAGGACATTTAAACCTTCTCCTGCAACCCTGAGTTTCCAGCCAAATCAGGGGCTCCAGATGCCCCTCCAGCCCCAAACACGCACTGGCTCTTCTCTGAGCCGCTTCAAGAACCCACATTTCCTCACCGGGCCTTATTCCCAGTGTTTCCAATTTTTCGGCACTAAAATTAGTCCAACTGTGCCTTCTAATTCTGTAGACACAACCCAGCTTGTGCAAATGTCCCCTCTTCCATTTCTGGGTGGATTTTTGCATATTACAGACTGCCAACTCTTGCGGGTGTTCATGGTGGCGGCGGTGGTACGGAGACAGAGCTTGAAAACCCATCTCATTGCTTACAGAGCAATAAATGCAGTAGAGCCCAACGTTCTGATGCAGGGACAGAGCTGTGCTCGCCGGTGGGGTGGTATGGGGGGGGGGGGTCAGACAAGGTTGCCATAGATCCCTCGGGTCGGCAAACTGCGGGAGCCTGAACCTGGTGGACCGAGGTTCTTGTTTCAGGCAGGGATGTTTCCCGGGCTTTTCTCTGGGTGGACTTTTATTTCCTCTCAGCTTCAACCCTTCTCCTGAAGAAGACAAAATGTAAATTCTTATTTTATGGATGAGGAAACTCTGGCTCCTGAGAGATGTAATGACCTAGCCAACGAAGCCACTAGTGGGAGACTGGGTTGATACTGAAACTCAGAGCCCTCTGACCATCGAGGCTAGGAAGCCTCAGCTTATAATAGCTTCATAAAATACCAGGCATCATTGCAACGATGGAGAAGTGTTTGCAACCTGGAACTGACTGTGAATGACGGCGATGGGAGCTAGAAGTGATCTCTGATGATGTCTTAAGAGAGAGATTGATGATGAATTCATGGACCAGAGGGGAAAGAACGTTCCCAGGCAAAAGGCTGAGTGGTTTTCACCTCTCTGCTCTTCACTGGCGCTCTCTTTCCTGTTGTCCTTCCTGGAGCATCTGCACTTTGCCACTAGGAAAGAAGTGTGGAACAGGGATCAGGGATCCTTGGGCAGAAGGCCTGCCCATCGTGTACAGAGCCCTGGCCTCCAGCCCCAGCACCACAGAACCCAGGCTCAGCTCTGTACTGCGCACTTGTAATCTCAGTACTCAGGATATGGAGGAAGGAGGATCAGGAATTCAAAGTCATCCTCAGGTACACAGTGAGTTTGGGGCCAGCCTGGGTTGTGGGAGATCCTGGGTTGGGGGAGAAAGAGGGAGAAGGGGATGAAAGAAAGAGGGAGAGGGAGAGGGAAAGGGGGAGGAGGAGGCAAAGGGGGAGGAAGAAGGAGAGGGGGAGAGGGGGAGGAGGAGGGAGAGGAGGGAGAGGAGGGAGAGGAGGGAGAAGTAAGTTAAGCATGGTATATGGTAGTATAGCCTGTAATTCCAGCAGAGGAGGCTGAGGCAGGAGGATTGTACATTTGAAGCTAGCCTGGTCCACTTTGACTTTGCCTCAAAAACAAACAAACAAACAAACAAACAACAAACAAAACCAACCAAACTAAACCAGCCCCCCCCAAAAATCCCAAGCACATAAATGAATATGTTTGTGTGTGTGTGTATTTCTGTTGTATGCATGTTGATTATTATGTCTTTTTTTGTGTGTGTGTATATATGTTTGTGCTGGGTGTGCCATGTGTTGTATGTCACATATATGTCATATATATATATCTCCTATGTGGTGTATGCTGTGTGTCATATGTTGTTTTTGTTCTGTAGAAGCTGTACATGTGCCATGCATATGGAATGTCATGGGTGTTGTGTCTAGTGTGTCATGTGTTGTGCATATGTCATACATGCTGTACCACGTGTTTTGTCTTGTATATGTGGTATGTTTTACCTATGTCATGTATGTCATGTATGCTGTGTATGGTGTTATGTATGCATTATATGTTTTGCATGTGTGTTGTGCATTGTGTCTAATGCATTATATATGTTGTGTGTGTCCTGCATCTGGTATGTGTCTCGCATGCTATGGGTGTTGTGCATGCTGTGCATGTGGCATGTGGGTCATGTATGTGCCACGTATTGTGCTTCAGTGTGAGCATGTGTGCTTTAAGACAAGAAAGAACAGAGAGTTTGGCAAAGGGAAAGCCAAAGGAAGCTGGAATCTCAGTTATTTAAATCCTGACCATAAGTGCGGTTTGGGAGCTTCAAAGCCAACCCGGTCAGTCCTGCTCCATCCAAAGCCAGCAGCCATCTGCCTCCTTCACCAGCAAGTCCAGCGATGGGACCCGGTCCTGTGGACCTTGCCCTTGAGGGTGTGGCTTAGGGAAAAAGTCTTCCTGGGGAAGGTGGAAACCTCCAGGGATCCAAGCATCCTTCATTAAGCTGCCTCCTGAGCAGGGTGCTCCTGTTCAGTCACCCTAAGAACCTCTGAGCAATTGGGGAGATGGGACAGAAAGCTTCAGCACACACACACACACCCCGTCCCCCAGACGAACCCCTATACACCTGGCAAGAGGCAGCCTCGCTGGTTCCAGGCCTATATTTTTCATTCCTTGTTTTAACAGTCATAAACGCCTTCTGATGCCAAAGAAGAGCAAGCCTTAAATCCAGATAAAATAAAATTCCCAAACCCTGAAAACTACATAGAGATTTACAGGCCAATTTTTAAAAAGCGAGTGCCTACATCGCCTCCAAGAAGGGCACATTCCACATAGCCCGGCTTGGGTGCAGCCCAAAGCGCAGCCTCCCAGGGAGGAGGTCCTGGGACATGCCACTGGGGCTTCAAAACCCACAGCCCCTTGGCAATGGGAAAGCAGGCAGAGGCTGTCCTCGGCTCAGGTTCTCAGGGGTCTCTTGCTTCCCAGATCTCTAATCTGTTCCAGCTCTGCCTCTTGCCTCTCTTCCACCCCCAGCTGCTGCAGAAAACCACAGTCAACCTCTCCGTGCTCCCAGCAGCCAAGTCTCCTCTGAGTAAACACAGAATGGAAGGGGCCAGCTCTGTTCCATTCCCAGCACTGTGGGGTGGGTCCTTGTTGGCCTGGTACCAAACCCAAGAACCAGGGCCGGGGTGAACTGTGGGGTAACTGGGGCTTGCCGCTCAGGGAGGGTCTCAATCTGTGAAATGGAGAGCCATGTGGTCTCATTGATGGCTTTGGGGTGGCGGGGTGCTATTCCCTGCTATCTGGCCTGTGTTGGCAGGCATCTCTGCCTCTCCACTTCTTCAGCCTCCCCGGTCCCCTTTCCCCCAACTCTGAGCCTTGGGGTTTCCTCTGAGTGGAGAGTCAGGATGCTCTCTGCCCTCTGACAAAGGAAGGACTAAATGAAAATGAGTCCACACCTTCATCTCTCATGGCTCCTTGTGGAGTGGCTGGGAGATGCCCCACCCCTTCCTTCTGAAAAGGCCACAGCTTCCATGTGGTGTGGGGGTAGAGCTGAGCCATGAGCAAAGCCATGAGCTTTGGACTGGCAATCCAAAGCTGTTGATCTTAGCTTGAACCCTGGACCCCACATAGCGGAAGGGAAGAATGCACCCTAAAAACTGTGGAGCTGGAGAGAAGAAGGTTCAGCAGTTGAGAGCCCTGGCTGCTCTTGCTGAGTAGCCTGGTTTAGTTCCCAGCGTGAAACAAACCTAGATGTTCATTGTGTGTCACACAGGTCACTACATCTCTGATGACTATATTCCATTAATCCTCACAAACATGATACTGTAGGTAATTCCCATTTTACAGATGGGAAAACTGTGGCCCAAAGAGAGAAATTTCCTTGTCACAACCATAATGTTACAAAGGGTCAGAGCTGAGCTGAGATCTGAGCCTCCAGTTGTCCAGTATTTTTTTTTTTTTAATATTTTTCAATATGGGGGCTGACCCTAGAATCTCATGCTTACAAATCATGAGCCACATGCCCAGTTCTTTTGGTAGTCTTATTTTGACTTGGAGTCTTATTAAGTTGCCTTGAAGTTGCTCTGTGAGTCAGGAAAGCCTTGAGCTTTCAATCCTTCTTCCTCAGACTCCCACATGGCTGGGATGACTGACCTGTACCACCAGGTTCAGCATTAATCATTTACCCTTGACAATCAGGCCTCAAAGATGCTGCAAGGACCAGAAGAAGCAAGAGATGAGAATTGTGGCCAAGGAGGAGGCTAAGTCAGTGGGTTAGAAATGGGCTTATTCACTGATCCAGGAGAGGAGCTTGGAGGGGTGGGTTTGCAGCTGAGAGGGGAGACATTTGCTTAGCAGGATGGGGTTCCATTAACCCATCCACATCTACATTTTTAAATCTCCATGTCCACTCATCTCTCTTGATTATGTATATCTAGCCACTCACCTACCATTTTATTTTACACACACACACACACACACACACACACACACACACACATATAATGACAAAGCCTTTCTCTATAGCTCAAGATAGTCTTGAATTCAGTAGATAGCCCAGGCTGGCCTAGAACTCGAGGCAATAGTCCTGCCTCAATGCTAGTTCACACCCGCAGCCTCTCCTGAAGTGGTCAGATGTCATCCGTTCATTTATTTATGGTCCCTTCCCTTTCCCTTGACCATCTTTAACTTGGCTTTTGGTGCCAGCAGTGTTGGGAGCTGTTCCTGACTTTCTCTGGCTAAAAGACACAGTCTACTTCAATAGCCAACGGGGCTGTGCCCTAAGAACTTACTGGTTCCAAGCACAGGGAGAAGAAAGTGCTTGGTGCGGTCTGCTGCCTTTGAGTGGGAAGAAGTTGTCTTCTGCAGTTCGAGACCTCCTCAGTGCTCATAATTACAGATCTTCCTGCTTCAGCAAAGCCTCCTTCACTCGTAAGCATTGCTGGGAGCAGGCAGGTCTGTCTCGGGGGCAGAAGAAATGGCTTCCTCAACTGCTCTCCACCTTATTTTTTGAGGCAGAGTCTCTCGCCTCAATGAGAGAGACCAGTTTTCAGCTGGATTGGCTCCTGGGACTCTCTTGTCTCTATCTCCCCAGCCCTGCTTTTTAAACTTGGAGAAATGGAACTGAAGTTCTCATGTGTGCCTAGAAACCATTTTGACTATCTCCCGGCCACCCAAGAGGAACCTCAGCCCCACTCCCACCCCCCATACCTTCCTCTCTTCCTTCCTTCCTTCCCATGTCCCTATCTTCCTTCTTTTTGTTTTGTTTTGTTTTTGTTTTTTTGTTTTTTTTTTTTTGCCACAGTGTCTCATGGGACCCAGGCTGACCTCTGACCTCTAACTCACGCAGCTGAGGATGTCCCTGAACTCATTTTAATGTTTCTCCTGCTTCCGTTTCCCAGGTGCTGGGAGAACTTTTCTTTCTCTCAAGGACAGAGGAGAACTTAACAACGAAAGGGCTTCTGGGTAACAATGTTTCCCCTTCCATCAAGTCAGCATTGAAGGCAAGCTTCTGGAGACTGCGAGGGTTGATTTAGGCAAGTGAGACTCTGAGTGATTTAAGACAACCTCTTAGGCTTGCACCTAAGCCCTGTCCTGAGCAGCCTTCTAGAATGGCTGCTCTCTGGTCAACTTGCCTTCCTGGGTAATCCCATGGTAAAGTGCAGTTTAGCTGGGTTGAATTATAACAAATTCCATTATTAGCAGAGTTCAGATTAATGAGATTTTCCTTTGCTTGAGTTTCAAGAGGCTAAAAGCCATTTAGTAACTTGATACCTTGTATGCCTTTCATTATTAGAGCCAAAAAAAAAAAAAAAAAAAGAAGAAGAAGAAGGAAAGAAAACACACACACACACACACACACACACACACACACACTTTGGGTTTTGGTTAGCATAGGAAATTGAAAAGGCCCAAGGCCTCTGTTCCAGGTTGGGTCCAAGTTTTATGTCAGGCAAGTCATTTAAGCCTTGATGATTTTTTAATTTAAAAAATCCCCTCGCCAGTGCTTGAAAGAAAAAAGCTTCTGTTAGAACATGGTGAACACATGAAAGAGAACTGACCGGCTGGGTCAGGGGAAGCCAAGGGACAGCCACCACCCTGTCCCTTGTCTGAGCTCTATGCAAAGGAAGAAAGGGGGGGGGAGGGGAAGGGAGAAGGAGAGAGGCAGGAGCAGGGGGGTGGGGGGGGGGGGGGGGGGGGGAGCAGAGAAGAGGGGAGAGAGGAGAGAAAAGAAAAGAAAAACTTTTAAACTTTGTAATATTTCTGTCTGAACCACGGTCTCAAAAGTTTTTCCTTGTGTTCTCTGTCTGGCAACCTTTTAAATTAAGTTGGATTTGTCCCAAGGACCGAATAGCAAAATTAATTCATGAACCAGGGCTTCCAGAAGGGGTTCTTTGCCTCGTTTCCACTTTGTTTAGTCATCTTTATAACCCTTTCCTTCTTCGGGGTAATTTGGATTTGATTGCTTTTTCGTGAAATTCTAATGTCAAGACTCCGCCTAATTTCTGTTTTATGAAGAAAACTGGAAACTATACAAAGGAATGAATTGAGACTCGGAGTCAAATAAAATCTGTAATGCGGTAACTCCATCAACTCTGCCTGGAAAGATCCCGTATTTCAATTAGATCCCCAAGTCATGTTCTTACATAAACTGACAGCCTCTGATTGACAGCCCTCATCTTCCCGGAAAACCCAATCCGAGAGGACAAGGGACTGAGCCAGGTTCCTCGAGACTTCCAAGGTACAAGGGGGTGCTTCTGGCCTCCCCGAGTTCATCCTGGCCACACAGCTTTGCTCCTGCCTGTCACAAGAATTACAAACACATTAAAAACTCCCACCTCCCCCCCTCCAAAAAAAAAAAGGGATTTCAAATTTAAAGTAACAATAATAACTTAGCATTTAAACACTACTTTCCATCTTCAAAGTACCGTATAAAGATCGTTTCCAATTCTCCAGGCACGCGGTGGTCTTTGATGTAGGCAGGCGTGTTTCGCACAGTGGGAGAGATAAGGCTGTATCCAGAAGAACTGGGTCCAATTAGCTAATTGTAATACTTTCATTTCTCTTCCCCTCCCCCCCATTCAGCTTCATTTTCCTCCCCACTACCGTTTGTTCTCATTTAGAGCCCTCATAGGGTCACCTACCCGGGCCAATTGCTGTTAACAAAGCTCCCACCGAGGCCGGTCCCCGAGGCACGGGTGCTGCATTCCACCCCAACCCACCGTGAAAGAATATTAGAAGTCCAAACGCGTTGTCATTGGGTCCACTTTATTCTCACCATTTGCTTTTTGAGTTGTCTAGTGGCTTTAGAGGTTATTTATGAGGTTTCTCTGGGTTTTATTGGTCCTTATGCAAAGAATTTGGTGATCCCTCGCAGGTCTCTGCAATCGTCTCTGAAGATTGTATCTGTTCTTGAAGACCTAGGAAGCTCTGGTTCACTTAACTTGAGAACCTTAACATATTAGAGTTGATATTGATCACCATGGATGATGCCAAATGGCTGGGGATGTGGCTCAGTGGGTGGGGTGTTCAAATCAGAGTCCTGGGTTCCATCCCCAGCACGACACAAAGTAACCATGGTGGCACATGCTTCTAACCCCAGCAATCAGGAGGCAAAAGGAGGTGGAGGAGGAGGAGGAAGAGGAGGAGGAAGAAGAGGAGGAGGAAGAGGAGGAGGAGGAGGAGAAGTTCAGGGTCATCCTGCACTGTAGGATGAGTTCAAGCCCAGCCTGGGCTACATAAAACCCCACCTCATAAAAAAAAAAAAAAAAAAAAAAAAAAAAGAGTTTATTGATAACTGTAGGCAAAGCCAGAAATCTCCTGAAACCAGAATTTCTTCTCTTTATGAAAATATAAATTACTATTGGTTTTTGCAAAAAAAAAAAACTACTAAAGCTGGCATCTTTCAATTCTTTGACCCAGCTAGTTTTCTGCCAGGCATTTTTAAAAAAGGTTTAATTTTAGATTTGTGTGTGTGTGTGTGTGTGTGTGTGTGTGTGTGTTTATGTGTTCTTCAGTGCTCATGTGAGTGCAGGTGCCCCTTTGAGGCCAGAAGAGGGTGTTGGATACCCTGGACTTGGGAACCCAACTTAGGTTCTCAGAAAGAGCAGCAAATCCTCTTAACAAGTCAACCATCTCTCTAACCTTCAGGGAGTTGTGAATACAGTCACAAGCATTTGCAAGTCACAGTGCTGCCATGTGTGGACCATCAGGGATGGTCAGGAAGAATTCAGTGAAAGGAAATACATAGGGGTGGGGTGGGAGTAGGCTGGAGAGATGGCTCAGCGGTTAAGGGCACTGGCTGCTCTTCCAGTAGTCCTGAGTTCAATTCCCAGCAACCACATGATGACTCACAACCATCTGTAATGGGGTCTGATGCCCTTTCCTGTTATGCAGGTAGGCATACATGCAAATAGATCACTCATATACATAAATTAAAAATGAAATAAAAAGAAGGGAAACGAGGCAGGCTGATTTCTGAGGTCGAGGCCAGCCTGGTCTACAGAGTGAGTTCCAGGACAGCCAGGGCTACACAGAGAAACCCTGTCTCCAACCCCCTTCCCCCGCAAAAAAAAAAAAGAAGGGAAACACACAGCTGAACATGATGTGTGGTTTTTTCATGATCGATGGCATGAGCTACATTGTCTTCTCATGAATAGAGGTGTGGGAAGCTCATCCACCCACCATACATCTCTTAGTGCCTGGTGTGGACTGGGCTCAGAGGATGTGATGCAGAACAAACTGATTTCCACACAATATACTGTTCTAGACACATCACAGGGTAATCTTTTCTTTGGGGTAACAAGAGAAAAAAGCAGCGTGGTACACGGAAAAGAGTTTACTGGCTTTCCTATAAATACATTATAATTATATTTACCTGGTGTCTTAGTCGGGGTTTCTCTTCCTGCACAGACATCATGACCAAGAAGCAAGTTGGGGAGGAAAGGGTTTATTCAGCTTACACTTCCAATTGCTGTTCATCACTAAAGGAAGTCAGGACTGGAACTCAAGCAGGTCAGGAAGCAGGAGCTGATGCAGAGGCCATGGAGGGATGCTGCTTACTGGCTTGTTCAGCCTGCTTTCTTATAGAACCCAAGACTATCAGCCCATGGATGGCACCACCCACAATGGCCCTCCCCCCCATCACTAATTGAGAAAATGCCTTACTTCTGGATCTCAGGGAGGCATTTTCTCAACTGAAGCTCCTTTCTCTGTGATAACTCCAGCTTGTGTCAAGTTGACACACAAAACCAGCCAGTACACCTGGCAATCCCATCCCCTTACTAAATGACAACTTACAGCTACACTAAACGTGTATCTGAATGATTTCAGCACCATTATTTATAATTGTCCCCAAAATACTCTTCATCTAGCGGAAGGATAAACAAACTGTGGTATGTCCACACAGTGGAATATTATACAGCAATAGAAAGGAACGGACCACTGATTCCCGGCACCAGCATGGATGACCCTGACATGCATTATGATAACTGAAAGAGCTATGTACCTTTATGTGACATTCAGGTTAGAAAATAGATTAGTCATGTCAGGAAGCCAGGGTGAAAGGACTGGTGGCAAAAGGGCAGGAAGAGAAATTTCACAGTGGGTTACATTGATGGAACGGAACCAAATCTTGATTGTGATACAAATGATGTAAGTCATAGACCTCTACATCAGAGTGGTAGGTTTTACTATATATAAAATCTATCTTAATAAGGCCAGTGAAGGACAAACAAGGTAAGAAAGTGTATAAAGCAAAAATAATGCAATGCTAGTGTATGCTTACAAAAATCTAGACAAAGACCTCATGTGCCAAATTGCTGACAGAAATTATCTAGGTTGGAGAAAAGGAGAGCTCTGTTTTCTAAATTATGCATTTCTTTGATGTTCGAACTTTTTGTAAGATGCGTTGATTTCAAATTTAGATGAAGAAATCTGATTATTGTATAAAATTTAACCCCTGGTGTTGGTCAGTTTGCTGTGGAGGGACACAAATTATGAGAGACACTCAGGCTATGTGATCCTTCATTCTGGCTCCAAGTCAGTCCTTGTCCCTTCAGTCTGATCAATATGCAGAGTGACTCCAATAGAGACCCCTCTGTAAAGCAGCCTATGAGCCCCCATCTACCTAACAGCCCCACTTGGCTGATGCTGAGGGGAGCTGACTCTCCAGGCCTAAGGGGACTTGTTTTTCTAGACTGGGGCAAGGTGAGGCTCCAGCCTCCAGGGCCCTTGTTTTTCTGCCAAAGGCAAAAACTGCCTGTGGCCTGAGGCAATCAATACCTCTCATGGCCATCGCTCGTGTTTACTGATGCTTGCTTTGGGCCAGTTTCTTGCTGGGGGCTTATTACTTCATGCTTGTCTTAGTCAGGGTTTCTATTCCTGCACAAACATCATGACCAAGAAGCGAGTTGGGGAGGAAAGGGGTATTGAGCTTACACCTCTATGCTGCTGTTCATCTTGAAAGGAAGCCAGAACTGGAACTCAAGCAGGTCAAGGAGCAGGAGCTGATGCAGAGACCAAGGAGGAATGCTGCTTACTGGCTTGCTTTCTTCTCCTGGCTTGCTCAGCCAGCTTTCTTATAGAACCTAAGACCACCTGCCCAGGGATGGCCCCACCCACAATGACTGAACCCTCTTGTTGTGGATTTGGTTTAATGCTTGCACCATGGGTTCCCAAATTGCACGAGAATCCCACATGTAAGATGCTGCAGGTCTCTGCTCCTCGTTGGTTCTGATTGGTAAATAAAGTTACTAGCAGCCAATGCTGGGCAGGGAAACAAAGGTGGGACTTTAGTTTTCTCAGGCAAGGGAACCCAGGTAAGAGGAAGGTTTTAGACCTGTGCCAGGGAAGCAGAAAGATCAGGCCTGAGAAGTGCAGGACAGAGAGACAGCCAACATGTAAGAGTTGTGAATCATGGCCCAGGAGGGCTACAGGCCAGGGCAGCAAGAATGGAATATAGGTTTTAGTGAGTAATAATTCAGGAATATTGGAGAGGGGAGTGTGCAAGCCATGTGGAGGTTTGAGAGTGGCCCCAACATTGAGCTGCTTAGGGCATATTAAAATAAAGCTGTGTGTTTGTGTGTGTGTGTGTGTGTGTGTGTGTGTGTGTGTGATTGGAGAATCCACAACATTGGGGAGGGGTAGTGAGGAATTTGTGCTGTCTCCACCAGACAGGTAAAGTGGATTTAAAAAACTCAACACCTTCCCCCATCAATCATTAGTCAAGAAAATGCCCCACAGACTAGTCTACAGGCCAAGCATTTTCTCAGTTGTGGTCCCTTTCTCTCAAACGACCTGAGTTTTGTCAAGTTGGAAAAAAAAAAAAAAAAGCATAAAGAATAATAGGGATGATCTGCCCATCCTGGAGAAGAGTCAGCATGGGCCAGGCCTGGAAAGTGATGTGTAAATAAAACATCTGCAGGTGGCTGACCAGAATGAGGAGTACTCAGGCAGAACATGAGTCTCTACAAAGCCCTGAAGGCCAATGCAAAGTGTTTGGTCCTCTCCTGGGGGAGAAGAACCATGAGAGTGTTCACAGCAGGAGTGACCATGACACAAGGATTGTGGCTTGTGTCTGAGTTACAGGATATCAGAACATGTCACATCACCCTTCCCTTGGTTCATCTGCATGGAGGGATGATGGTGATTCCCTTACAGGGCTGGTGGGAGAACTGGACAAGATCCAGGCACAAAGTACCTGGCCTGGTACCTGGCACATGGGGAAGGCTTGTTATCATCATGAATCTCTATGTGAGCTCAGAGCTGTCATGTTCACATGAAGAATGCAAACACGGAGGGTCAGAGGAGCAAGAACATTTTCTTTCTTTTCTTCATTTTGTTTTTTGTTTGTTTTAATCAAGATGGCGTCTCACTACGTAGCTCTCGCTGTCCTGGAACTCTGTAGACCAGGTTGTGTAGGGATAATTTTTGTGTGCACTGGGTAATAGCGTCACCCGTCAATAGAGAACTAAATGGCCAATAGCAAAGCAGGGGAGGTAGGCAGGATTCCCGGAAAGAGATAAGAACGATGCTAAAGAGTCAGGTGCAGGAGATTTGCAACAGAGATACAGAGGGAGTCAGCCGTGAAACTGTGGAGAGCTAATCAGCCATGTGGCAGAACTTAGATTAGTAAAATGGGGTAATTGAGAAACAAGACCTAACTATAAGGATAATGGCATTATTAATAAATATAGTCTTTGTATTATTATTTGGAAACAGGGGTAGACATAGAAAAATTCAAACAAATGGCGCCCAACATGGGGCTGGTATATCTCCAAGCTTAGAGCCTGAGAAAAAGCCCTGGATGGAACAGCAGGGAACAAGCACTTCCCAAAGCCAGACAGGATTTCTTATCAGGGCAGGAGGTGGTCCCTTTAAGAGAAAGAAGATAGAAGCCTCAGGCACTCTCCACAAGCAAAAAACTCCCCAAATTTGTGGTGTGAAGTGGACAAAAACTGCAGCCCACACGGAACTAGCTGAATTCTGGTGGCCATTGCAGCCTCTGGCACACCACCTTCCCAGAGTGGATGAAGTCAGATGTGCTGACCCAGCACATGTGGCAGGGCACTTGGAGGGACTACAGACCCATGCCCACAAATGTGATGCCTACGGATGTGAGGCTGGGCTCTCATGGAAAGGCAAACAGTGGCTCCAGCCCCAAAACCAGCAATGGTAGCCTTCTAGATGGAGCCAAGAGTGCAGAGCCAGCTGCTCTAGACATGTGTTGGGCTGAGTTGTCACAGATGCACAAAATGGCAGAAGAAACATTTTCCCCGAGCTGCGGTATAACTGAGAAGCCCCAAACTTCTGAAAGGCTAAAGTATCAACTTTTAAAACTGTAAAAGAGAAAGAGAAACTAAATATAGTCATATGGAGAAATATTAAATTACAATCTCTGAAGGAAGGAGAGATTTATAAAGAAAATTATTTCCTATGTTAAAAATAGAGAAAAACACAGCAATGGTGTTTGGATCCAGTATAATTTTGTTTTGTTTATCGGCATACAAACAATTATGTGTCCAGTGATGGTTATAATTTTTTATATCCTCTTTCAGAAAGTGTGGAATAAAAGCAAAGTTAGATAAGAAGAGGATGGAGAGATGGAATGCCCAGTGACAGGCATAGAACAGAGATCAGAACATTCTTTAAATCAGAATAAAGAACCTTCAGAAGAATCCGATCTGGAACCTATGGAGACAGCAAAGAAGGTAGACGAGAGAAACCCACAAAGGCCTGAGGAATTACAATGTCAGCCTACGGAGATGCAATATTCTGAGCTAAGAGTACAGATTATGTTTGATGCCACCTCAGAGCAATGCCTTACATGTTACGTTTTGTAGAGTTTGAAGATATAAAATATGTACCCATTTTGGTTCTCCATACTATTGATACATATTAAGAATTCCAATGAGCTTTTGCCTAGAGTTCTTAATCTCTGATTCTGTAATCACACATTTACTAGAAGTTATGGCTATTATGGAGATACCTGTACAAATTAAGGTTGACAATGCTCGAGCATATAAATTCTAGTAAATGAAGCTGGTTTTGCATATTATAATATAAAGCATAGTATTGGCGTATCTCACAATCCTATAGGATATGTAATTGTAAAGCGATCTAATTGTGCATTAAATGAGATGCTTAACAAAGAGGGACCTCAGAGACAGATAACATAGTATCATATTGACTTTGACATTTTAAAAGAAATAAATAATAATAAAAAAAGGAACAGTTGCTGAGAGACATTGGTGAAGTAGAAACTTAGTTTCTTTGGAAAACCAGTTTGTGTCAAATGATGTTTCCCTGAAGCAGACACAGGTGAAAGGACCCGTGATGAAGGAGTAGATATGTGACCCCACAGACAGTGGGAGAGGGATCACTGGTTTGGTTTGCTCCGCCTCGCTCTTCTTTGTTAATGACACACATGTATTGGTTCGCCTTACCTAGCAATGTTAAGCTCAACTTGTGAGAACTCAGACATTGAGAGAAACTTGCCAAAGACCTGCTTGTGAGGTTCCTGTGGCAGCTTGCTGCTTCTGCAGCCTCACCTCAGTCTGGTTGGTGAGCCTTGTGGTTTCTTTAGGATTGAACTACCCCTGCTGGTTCTTGTGTGGTGTCTGCCTGCCAAGAGGGCTGGACTGCAGCTGCTGTCTTATCTGGTGTTTGCCATGGGACTGAAGTGCTGCCAAAGAAGATCAAGCTCACCCTCAGAGAACTATTGCTGAACAGGTCCACTTCCCCCAAATCCTAGTAACTCTTCTCTTCCACTACCTCTGGTGGGTGGTAGGCAGGAGGAGAGGTTGAAAGTTTATCAAAGTAGGTTGCAAAAAAAATTATGACAACACATTTGATTATGGAGGAAAAAAATCTGCTGAAATAAACCAGCCTATATATTATGAGCCTATATATTACTCCAGAATGGAAGACAGAAAATGTGTTGCATTGGGTGAGAGGGTTTGTGTTTGTTTCAACAGTATGGAATCTCTCAAAATTAATAAAAATTAGATTTGACCTGGGGAGACTTCCTGAAACTCTTGACAGCAGACATGAAGGAAGAAATCCAGAAGAACAACGAAACAGGTAACATGAATACTGATCCCTCTACAAGGGAACAGCTCTGAGATTGGCTGAGATAGGAATTGTCGCTGCACAGCCCATAGATTAGATCTTGATGGCTACAAAGTCCTCATGACTTATCACACCATCCTTGCAAATGGCACGGATGAAATTTTATATTAAAGTTTGGTTATATGGTCCAAACTAACTTATTGGGAAGGGCAAATGCCTTACCTGCTCAAACAAAGAGCAGAGAGTCATTTTTAGCTGATCTGGGCACACTGCACATCCCAGACATGTGTTACTGAAGAAACGTATATTGCCTTCAAAAGTTTACACGTTCACAGAGAAAACCAACAAGATATCACTGAAGTTAAAGTGGTCCTGACAAGAGTCACCCTTGAGGATGCTGCAAAGGATGCTGACATGCTGAGACGTATTTATTCCAGCATTCTGCTTGATCCAACCTCAGACTGCTTCAGGCTGTTCCAGTCAGGACTTCACTTAACCCTGTACTTTCCCATCACACAGAGACTGAACAACAAATGATACAGCTAGCTTTCTTAAGACTAGCTAATCTCCCAATTTTCTTAGGGACTCCAAAAGAGTTGCCTCTAGATAGTCGGAGGGAATATTAAGAGAATGATGGCCTCCCCCTCCCCCCCCAAATGAGGTAGTAGATGTTTTTTGGTCATTGGATGGGCAATGAATGTTTGTTTTCATTTTAGGGGGTGTTAATCACTAGTTGTTAATGGTCTTGGTCAAGGAGGATACAAAGTAACAGAGGTCATACTCACAGATTTCTCTCTTTTTCTTTCCTTTATCCTTCTGTCTCTCTTATATATTGTTAGGGGGAAAGTGGGAAGAAAGGATGAAAGGAAAGGAAAAAAGAAGGGACTGAGAAATGATCAGATAAAAGTGTAGATTATTGAAACTACTTTTAAACTACAGAGCATCAACAAGCCAATTTTTTCCGTTGGCATAGACCTTGTGTAGTGATACAAATTTAAGGGTTTGGTTTTTTTTTTTTTGCTACAACATACATTATATATGTTTCAACTTCTGTATAAGGTATTGTATCCTTGCAACTCATTTAAAAAATGCAATGTGAACTTCTAGTCCCGTTGAAAGGCGTTATTAGAAATTGTTTAGGGTAATCAGGAAGTGCAAGTTAGTAGCTAGGCAACCAAACTCATGAGACACTAGGATAGGTGATTACAGAGGTATGTTTCCTAGGTTGAATAGGTAGTACATAGCTAGAAGCAATCACAGATATACCATAGATAGATGGATGGTCTTCAAGAACCTCAAAGATGTCCAGAATATGGCATTTAAACATGTTTTATTAACCTAAGGCTTTTCATGACAGTGAGATGAGTCTGCTCCTGGCAGCTCCCCATTCTACTTCAAAGAAGATGACGAGCATTGAAGAACCTCCTTGTGGCGTTTGCTTCTATGTGGCAGAGCTAGCCATAGGGCAGAATGCTGCCCTTGCTTCAACTGCTGACAGACTGCTGTCCAAGCTATGGGACAAGCAGGACATGAAGAAAGTTGACTGCCAAACTTTGCCAGGACAAGCTAGGCATGTCCTTCAATATTCCTGCTTCACAGAAAAGTCTGTCAGATATTTTTGGCCTGAAGGCTGAAGATGCTGCTGCAACATCACAGAAGAACCTCAGGGGACTGACCAGGCAGCCAACAGTTTCTGTCATTTCTATAGTTTGGAAGCTGCTTGCTCTGCACTTCCTGTTTACTCAGGTGATATTTATTTCTTCTTGGGTCTCTAATGTGGTTGAAGACTAGATTATTATAGTCTCACAATTAAGCTTAAATTGTTTGGGATTTTAAGAAAATGTTTTAAGGTCTAAGAAGATATTCTTACATTTGTAAATGCAAGTTATGATAGATAATGATTTAGGGAGGGAACTTTGAACTCATCAAGGTTGGATAGACAGTAGAGTACTTTTTTTCCAAGCTGGCCAAATACATATGCACTGGACATTTTGAATGTAATTCTAACCTGATGGTTTTCATAATTTTCCTATTGTATAAAGTTTATTGATATTAAAGAAAGAACCTTTTATGGGACTAAAAGGAGGAGATGCAGGGAGATGTGCACTAGGTAAAAGCATCACCTGTCCATAGAAAGCTGAATGGCCAATAGCAAAGCAGGAGAGATAGGCGGGACTCCTGGGAAGAGATAGGAACTCTGGGAGAGAATCAGGTGCAGGAGATTTGCCACTGAGACGCAGAGAAAGTCAGACATATGAAACTGAGGAGAGGTCACCAGCCATGTGGCAGAACTTAGATTAGCTTAGATGGGATAATTGAGTTATGAGCTCGTGGGAAACAATGCCTTCCTATAAGACCAATGACATTTATTAATTAATATAGTCTCCATGTCATCATTTGGGAACTGGGGCGGACATAGAAAAGCCTAATGGTTACAAGACTGGGCTCCAACTCCCAGAGATTACACCTGCCTCTGTCTCCCAAGTGCTGGGGTTAAAGGTATATGCCTCTATCTTTCCCCCCTTTTTAAAAATTATTTTTCCAAGATTTATTATTACTATTATTGTTGTTGCTGCTGCTGTTCAACACGGGATTCCTCTCTGTAGCCCTGGTATCCTGGAACTCATTTTGAAGACCAGGTTGACCTCAGACTCAAAGATCTGCCTGCCTCTGCCCCCTCCCCTCCCCAAGTGCTGAGACTAAAGGTGTGTACCACCACCATCCGGCCAAAGATTTATTTTTTATTTATGCGTGTGTGTGTGTGTGTGTGTGTGTGTGTGTGTGCCACATGCACAGGCACCCACACAGGCCAGAAGAGGGCCTGGATCTACCCTCTACATCCTCTGGATGTTATAGGCAGGTGTGAACTGTGAGAAATAAATCCAGGTCCTCTCCAAGAATTTGACAGTCAAGCTCTCTCTCCAGCTCCCAGAAGGCCACCTTTTCAAGGTCAGGTGGCAGGGGGTGTGGTCTGGCTGGCCAGATCTGCTGTGAGACTGGAGAAGAAAGTTTTCAATCTGTAGGAATTTTGAGAAGTGGCCTATCAGCTTCTGGTGAACTGGCTCCTGGGGAACGTGCATATTATCTGAGCAACGATCCCTCATGAAACTGTAGGGAGAGCAGGGGAGGTGGGGGAGGGTACATTTGACTGGATCTCCAGCACCCATCTGCAATGGCTGCTGTTAACTGCCAACTTGACAGAATCTAGAACCGTCTGGGGGAAGGGTCTCTGGGCATGCCATTATCTTGATTAGGTAGGACAACTGAGGCAGGAAGGAAATGGGTCACACCATTGTAGGTGACACAGTTCCCTTGGGTAGCATCCACAACTGCAAGAAGAGGAGAAAAATGAGCTGAGTGGGTGAATTCATCAAACCCTGCTTCCTGACTGCGTGCACTGTGACCAGCCGTTTCAAGCTCCTGCCATCTTCGTTACTCTGTCATTACAGGCGATACCCTCAGGCTGTAGCTGAAATACCTTTTCTCCTTTAAGTCGCTCTTGTCAGGATATTTGATCCCAAGCAACAGAAAAGACAACTAAGACACCATAGAAAAAGCTAAGTACGGTAGTGCATTCTTGTAAGCTCTGCTTTAGAGGGTCAAAGCCTGGCCGGATCCCTGGGGTCTGCTGGCCAGCTAGCTTATGCTACACCATGAGCCCCAGGCCAGTAAATGTCCCTGTTTCAAGGGACCAATGACACCTCAGAGGCAGTACCCAAGGTTGGCCTGTAACCTTCATATGCATATATACACATGTGTACGTGTATACACATGGCGTATCCACACAAGCACATGCTTGCAGGAACTCTGCTAAATATGTCTGAGTTTATTGCATGGAGAAGTAGAGTCTGCTTGGTGGAAAACCATCTTAAGAGTCTACTTTTTTAAGTGTGGGGGGGTGATGTTTAGTGAGGAGTGTGTGTGTGTGTGTGTGTGTGTGTGTGTGTGTAATAGAGAAAGGGTCTGTCTATGCTGTAACTATTGTGAAACACACAGCCGATCCCCATAACACAAGTTGCTAACATTTACAGAAGCAGTTGTGATTAAGTGGGAAGCAAGCTACTGAAAACTCTACACGGAAAAAAGTCAGCCAAGTGAGATCAAGAGACTATAAAGTAAACAATCTATAGAGAACGAAATGTAATCTATTTCCTAGGGGAAGTCATCTAAGCAGACAGCAGACAGACTCCATCCCTAGTGCAGTCAGCCCAGCACGCATTTCAGGATGGAGAAATCAGTCGACTTGACTGACAACCATTTGATTAATATAACTGGCCAGTGGCTTCAGAGATGGGTGGCCCAATTCAGGAAGGAAAAGCTAAGCCGTGAGCAAGAGAGAGGTGTTGCTTGCTTCACACTGGCTGAGACAGCCATAACCCAGTTGACCTCTGAAACCCAATGAAGCTGTCACCCAGGCAAAGGGGAGAATGACTTGAGATTCACATGTCTTGGTTTTTATTGCTACCACACTGTTGCCTCGGAAAAGCCTAGGCTCAGTCCAAGGGTTGCCTTTAAACGTTCTGTCACAGAAAGTTACATCTCGCCCCAGGGCAGGGACCCAGCCAGCAGAGAGATAGCACACCTGAGCTTCAGAGCAGGAAACATCTTTTCAGGCCTGAGCACCCAAAGTGCCAGATAGCTAGGAGGGACCTGATGCGGTTGGGGCGGCGGGCTGGCCTTTGATTTTTGTCTGACATGCTAAGACCTGGATGTGAGCACTCCAGGGCAGGATTGGCAGGGACAGTGTGGGAGATCAGTTTACCTGTCCACCTGTCTGGATCACTCCTGAAGTCCCTAATTCAGGGCAGCAGAAAGAAAGATGTCTGTTTTTTTTTAAAAATAGCAACTTCCAGGAGCCTGGCTGCTTTTACTGGGGCCTGGCCTACAACACAGAAAGTGTAGCAGGTGAGGTGTGCTGGCAGGGCCGTGGGAGCAGTTGGCATCCCTCCTTCCAGAGTGTAGCCTGGCTCTGGGCCATCTAGGCAGGCCCTGAGTTCTCTCATGAGCCTCAAGTTCACGATTGTGTAATCTGGACAGGAAATGTTTTTTGAGTGACTAGTGAATTCTCTCTCTCTCTCTCTCTCCTCTGTTTTTGTTGTTTGTTTTTGTTTGTTTGCTTGCTTGCTTCATGTAGCTCAGGCTGGCCAGGAACTCACTATGTAGTCAAAGATAAACTTAAACTTCTGAACCTCCTGTCTCTACCTCGTGAGTGTTGAGATTGTAGGTATGTACCACTGTGCCCAGTTGAACACTTTTAAAAAAATTATTTATTATTTATTTGTGTGTGTGTGTGTGTGTGTGTGTTGCTTGAGTGTATGTATATGTACTACCTGTTAAGTGAGAAGAAGGTGCCGCATCCCCTGGAACTGGAGTTACAGACGGTTGTGAGTCACCATGTGGGTGCTGGGTACCAAATCAAGACCTCCACTGAGCAGCGAGTGCTCTTAACTGCTGAGCCATCTCTCCAGAATCTTAACATACTTAAAAAAAAGATTTTGTTCCTTTGCTTGCCTTTAATCCCAGCACTCAAGAGGCAAAGACAGGCAGATCTCTGTGAGTTCAAGGCCAGCCTGGTTTACAAGTGAGTTCCAGGACGACCAGGGCTACACAGAGAAACTGTCTCAAAAGCAACAACAAAAAGCTCGAGCTGTTTATTTGAGGCCATACTCCTTTATCTCTGGGTGTGCCTCTGTGTGTGTTTGTGCTTCTATGTGTACTAATTGTGTACATTTAATTATGTATGTGTATATTTGCATATTGTATTGTATGCGTGTGTGCATATATATATACTGGCCTACTTGCTTGGGAGGCAGAGTGCTGCAGCTGAATTTCTGTGAGTTTGAGGTCAGCCTGATTGACACAGTGAGTTCCAGGCCAGCCAGGGCTACACAGTGAGACCCTATCTCAAAAAAAGTAAAGGTAATGTATTGTTTAGGGTGTCTAGTGTTGTGCTAAACACCATGACCAAAAGGAAGTTGGGGAGGAAAGGGTTTACTCGGCTCACACTTCCACATCACTGTTCATCATCAAAGGAAGTCAGGATAGGAACTCAAGCAGGGCAGGAACCTAGGGGCAGGAGCTGATGCCGTGGAGGGGTGCTGCTTACTGGGTTGCACCCTATCGCTTGCTCAGCCTGCTTTCTTTTTCTTTCTTTCTTTTATATATATGTGCCAGATTCTTTATTATTTTATATGCATTATCTTATTTAATTTCAACAACTTCAGATAAGTACTATCCTGGTACTATTTTTAGGTCATCGTCAACATTTACATAGATAACTTCCATCAGTCAAGGATAATAATCTGAAATTACAGATCAGCCTGCTTTCTTGTAGAACCAGGATCACCTGCCGAGGGATGGCACCACTCACAATGGGGTGCCCTCCCCCTTCTGTACCACCCATCACTGATTAGGAAAATGCCCCACAGGCTTGCCTTTAGCCTGATTTTTTTAAAAAATAATTTATTTACTTCTATTTTATATACATTGGTGTTTTGACCTCATGTATGTTTGTGTGAGGGTTTCAGATCCCCTGCAACAGAAGTTACAGACAATTGTGAGCTGGCATGTGGGTGCTGGGAATAGGAACCCAGCTCCTCTGGAAGAGCAACCAGGGCTTTTAACTCCTGAGCCATTTCTCCTACCCTATAGCCAGATCTTATGGAGATTATTTTCAGTTGAGGCTCCCTCCTCTCAGATGATTCTAGCTTGTGTTGCGTTGACATAAAATTAGCCAGAACAGGTAGGATGCCATAAAATTCAGTTACTGCCATTGGGATTAAAAAATGTACAATTATTTATTTTATTTTTATGCATGTGTGTGCCTGAGTGTGTATTTTGCATCATATGGATGCAGTGCTCCTGGAGGCCAAAGGGGGGCGTCAGAGCTCCTGTAAGTAGCATTATAGATGGCTGAGAGCTGCCTGATGTGGTATTGGGAACTGAACCCAGTTCCTCTGCAAGAGCAGCAAGTGCTCTTAACCTCGGATCTATTGATCCATCCCCTCCTTGCAATTTTTAACAACTCAAATCATTACTAAATTATATCTTTGGAAGAATTTACTGGATCTGAATTATTGCCTACATTTAATTTTAATTTAAAAGGGAGCCCCAAGATTTCGTGTTAACAGCTGACATTTATGGAGCACCCACTGTATGCCACAGCTCGCCGAGGGCACACAGTAGGTCTGATAAGCACACACATGTATGTCCTCGATTTAGCAGTGAGGAAGCAGAAGCACAGAGATGTCAGACAGAGTTCAAGGTGGCATAGCTGGGACTTGAACCAACTCTGAGGTTCGCTCCTGAGTCCCATGGGTTTGACTCCATCGGTCATCGAGAGAGGATGAGAGAATTAGGAAATCTCTCTCGGTCATGAGCAAAGCTCTTGTTGCCCAAAGTATCATAGCTTGATTGGTGTAAGGCGTGGCTCTCAATCTGTGGGTCTCGATGCTTTTGGGGGGATTGACTAACCCTTCCACTGGGGTCACAGGGGTCACGAATCGGCTCTCCTGCATATCGTATATTTACATTATGACTCATAATGGTAGCAAAATTTCAGCTATGAAGTGGCAATGGAGTAATTTTCTGGTTGGGTGGGGGTCACCACAGCATGAGGAACTGTATTAAAGGGTCGCAGCATAAGGCCATTCTCAGAGGGCTAACTCATGACACAGCCTAAAAATCGAATTATGGAAGTGAAGGTATAAACTCTGCCTCATGAAACAGGGACAAATCAGAGACTTTTATATAGTGGTGTCAACAAATTGCCTTGTCCGAGCCAGACTTCAATGCCAAAGAGCAGCCACAGCCACCACAGAGATCCCATCACGGGGCTCCCTGGAACACATGTTTGCACATGCTTGCTCTGAGCTGCTGCCCCCAACAGCCAGTGATCCTCAAGGAACTGTGAGCAGCCATGGTGGCCAGGAGAGGTTGAGTGAGATCAGCCTCACTTAAGTTCTGGGAGAACACACAGTGGTGCCAGTTTTCATCAGGTTGGCAAAAATCAGAAAGCTTGGCACCATACAGAGGCTGGCAGGGCTTCGAGGATCTGTAGGTGTCCCCACCCCCACCCCATGTAGCTGCAGGCAGCACGGACTGCTACATCCTCTGTGGGAAAGTCTTCTGGCCTTGTTTATCATCCATTGATGCTGTTCTTTATTTTTGAGGCAGGGTGTCATGTAGCCTGGGCTGGCCTCAAACTCACAATGTACTAGACTCACAAGGTGCTACCCACCTCTACTGTTGAGGAGTAGTAAGACTGTAGACATGCACCACCATTTATGGCATACTGGGAAGTGAACCCAAGGCTTCCTGCCTGCTAGACAACAAGCCCTCTGCCAACGGAGCCATGTCCCTAGCTTCTGGATGCATTTATTGATTCTTACACTTATTCGTTTGGTTCATCCTCCAGGTGTGTGTGTGTGTGTGTGTGTGTGTGTGAGATCTTGCCAGCTCGCTTTCTTTCTTTCTTTCTTTCTTTCTTTCTCTCTCTCTCTCTCTCTTTCTTTCTTTTGGTTTTTCGAGACAGGGTTTCTCTGTGTAGCCCTGCCTGTCCTGGAACTCACTCTGTAGACCAGGCTGGCCTTGAACTCAGAAATCCGCCTGCCTCTGCCTCCCAAGTGCTGGGACTAAAGGCGTGCCTGGCAAGAAGAGAAAGGCTTCCCTGACTGGGAATCGAACCCTGGGCCGAGGCGGTGAGAGCGCCCGAATCCTAACCACTAGACCACCAGGGAGCTTCGCCAGCTCTCTTTCTTTCCTACAATGTTGGGGGTTGAACCCATGTTCCTGGCAAGTGCTCTGTTTCTGAGCCACGCCCCAGCTTCCTGGCCTGTATTTATGAAAAATAAAAAATAAAAACATACATTTATTAACAATAAAAAAGCAATTGTGTTTGGGGAACTCGATTCTGAAGAAATGAAAGTGTCAGTATGCAAGGGTGTACAAACAAGTATGTTTATGGTACCCTTTATTTAAAGTGGGGGAAAAACTGGAAACCTCACTGAACGTTCAGGAATTGGAATGATTGGATAAATTGTGTCCCAGGTATTCTATGAGACATCCCATAACTAACAGGGAGTTAGATGCAGATATATAGACCTGGAGATGTATTTGTAATAAGTAATTAAGTGGGAGAGAAAATCCGATTGTCAAATAGTATATGTCCCATGATCCCACTTTCTTTTTTCTTCTTTTTTTTTTTTTTGGTTTTTCGAGACAGGGTTTCTCTGTGTAGCCCTGGCTGTCTTGGAACTCACTCTGTAGACCAGGCTGGCCTCGAACTCAGAAATCCACCTGCCTTGCCTCCCAAGTGCTGGGATTAAAGGCGTGTGCCACCACTGCCCGGCTAAAACAATCCTTTTAAAAATCAAACTCACCACCCCCAGAAAGAAAATGCCAACCTTTGCATCCCACTAAGATGTCCAAGGCGCATGCCCTGCTAGAAATCTGGGCTCACTCTCTTCCTTTGGTACCCAGACCAACCAACCCAACTTCAAGATACATCCTCCCCCCGGCCCCCTAAGGTTTAGGGGTTTGTTTTGTTTTTACATTTTGTGAAAATGGGGCCCGGCAGTGGTGGTGCACACCTTTAATCCCAGCACTTGGGAGCAGAGGCAGGCGGATTTCTGAGTTCGAGGTCAGCCTGGTCTACAGAGGGAGTTCCAAGACAGCCAGGGCTACACAGAGAAACCCTGTCTCAAAAAACCGGAAAAAAACAAAAACAAAAACAAAAACAAAAAAAACCCAACTCGACTGTTTTTATTTTTTGTGTATATGTATGTTCCTGGGTATGTGCGTATGTGAGTGCAGTTGCCTATAGAGACCAGAAGAGGGTGTCAGATCCCCCTGGAGCTGAGTCACAGGCAGCTGTGAATGTCTGTGCAGATGCTGGGAACTGGACTGGAGTTCTCTGCCTGAGCAGCAAGTGCTCTTAACTGCTGAACCATCTCTCCAGCCTAGGAGTATGCTTTCAGATTCTTTTTTTTTTTTCTTCTTCTTACGCCTACAGCACCCGGTATTCCCAGGCGGTCTCCCATCCAAGTACTAACCAGGCCCGACCCTGCTTAGCTTCCGAGATCAGACGAGATCAGGCCATAGGGTGATTCAGGATGGTATGGCCGTAGACTAGATTCTTATTTTCAGTGTGTATATGGTATGTGCATGTGCATGCACATGTGTGTGTTTGTGCAGATGTGCTTATGGGCATACATGTGCATGCATGCACATGCATGCACATGTATGCACATGTTTACAGAGGCAAACATGGTGAGCCCTTTCCTATTATTCTCCATGTGTTTGGGGGTTTTTTGTTTGATTTTATTTTCCAGATAGAGTCTCTCATTGAACCTAAACCTCCCTAATTGGCTAAACTGGCTGGCCATCATGCGTTGGGGACATACCTGCTCTACCCCTATCCGTTAGCATATAGGTACAGGTGGGTAGGCAACCTGGCCTTTCTGTGGATGCTCTGGCTCCTGATTCAGGTATCTGTGCATGTACTTTATACATCGAGCCATCTCCCCAGCCTGGAGTGTATACATCTACACAGCTATATCCACCGGAGTCGGTGTTCTGCTCCCCCACCCCCATTTGCCAAGTAATCTAAGAAAGGCATGGTAAATGGAGAAAAACCACACAAAACAAAAACAAACCAACAATCTCCATAGGAAGTGACTGGATGACACCTTCCCTTGTCCAAGGATGGACAAGTGGCTGGTGATTGTAACTTATTGATTACTGCCTGGGGAGCTCGCACTGTGAGAAGTGCTTTCCTGGAGTTATCATTATGGGACTCGGAGCACTTGGGAAGAAAGGCAGGTCACAAGGTTAAGTGACCCTCGCAGGGCTGCACAGCTAGGGACCCGAAGGTGCCCCAGGCTCACAAGTGGAATCCTTTCCCCATACTGCAGAAGCAGCAGCTTCCTTCCCTTTTGTCTTTCTAACAGATGCTTCCTCCTCTGGTCCTGTGTTTGCTTCCATTTTCTCTGCTACTAAGGAGAAAGGGAACTGATCTGACCACCTCAGAACAAGACCCGAGGTCTCTGCACACAGTGGGACTTTTATTTCCTATCTGTGCAGCAAGACTTGTAAGTGAGGAAAAGATGCCACTGGGGACAGATGAAGTTCCTGCACCTGAGGAACTGACTTCAAGCCCCAGCCTGGCTCCGTGCTATTTCCCCGGGGGTGTGGGGGGGGTGACTCTGACTTTTGTTTTGCTTTGTGTTTATCTTATCTCCAGAGCTTAGCCACTAACTCCCAGGGCTTTCTCTACTGAGTAAGAACTCTGAGGATCCTTATCAGCAATTTCAGCTGTGCAGAGAGGCCAGGGAGTTCTCAGGTAGGACTGACCTGAAGGTTACCTTGCTGCTGGCTGCCATGGAGAAATGGGAAGAAACTGAGGCTTAGAGATGCTGTGTGGCTGATCTGAGAAAACAGGCTGCTGCACAGGGCACTCAGTTCTTCAGGGCTCTGGTTCTGAATACCTGTTGCCAGGATGCTCACTGGCAGAGCGCTTAGTCTTTTCCCCTTTCCAGCCTGGGGCCCTGAGTATGACAGAAAAGAAAACCTCTGAATTTTGCTTATTTTGGTCTTGTTCTTATTGGCCTCACTTCTCCCAGTCTCTCTTCCTCTCCCCTCCACCCCTCCCACTCCCATAGTTTTGAGATGAAGTCTTACAATGTAGCCCAGGCTAGCCCCAAACTCAGGAGCCTTCCCCTTCTGCCCTCTCCTGTTGGAGGGTGTTCCACCATGCTTAGCTTGATTTTTCTTTTCAAGTTGCTTTCACCGTGCATTCGACTGCTCTCCTTTCAATTTTATTTATGGATTGACTTCTGTTGTTTATAATTGTAATTAGGGAACAGATAGGTGATAGGCATATTTTGTATTTTATTTATTTATTTATTGTTTTTTTGAGACAGGGTTTCTCTATATAGCCCTGGCTATCCTGGAACTCATTCTGTAGTGCAGGCTGGCCTCGAACTCAGAAATCCACCTGCCTCTGCCTCCCGAGTGCTGGGATTAAAGGCGTGCGCCACCACTGCCTGGCTACATTTTGTATTTTAAAAGAAGGAAAAAAAAAAGATGAAAGCTGATTCCCCTCTCCACCCCATCCCTCAGTGCCCCGGCTCCCTCCCTAGAGGCGTCTGATGTTACACAAAGTGTCATGGTAACCTTCCAGGGCTATCTCAGTTAATCCACACGTTGGGTCGTTCTCATTGAGAACACATAGCACCAACTCATTACTTTTAATGGCTGCACAGAATGCGCGGAATTAAATTATTTTGTTAGCTATCCCCTGATAGCTGCACACATAGATGATTCCGGCTTCTGCCCTACAGACAACATGGCCGCTCACAAGTTACATTACAAGCCTTTATACTCCTGCATATGTGTCTGAATTGCTTTAAAGAGGACTACTGGGCCAAAGAGAGTGTGCCCATTGTAAATGTAATTCTTTTTTATTAAAAATTATTTTAAATTTATTTTATGTGTTTTGGTGTATATATATATACATATATATACCTCATGATACACACACACACACACATATATATATATATATATATATATCACGTGTGCACGTGTGTGGTGTTTGTGGAAGGCAGAGGAGGAGGTTGGATCCCCGGAACTGGAGTTTCAGATGGTTATAGGTGCTGAGAACTGAACTGGGGACCTCTGCACAAGGAACAAGTGCTCCTAACCACTGAGCCATCTCTCTAGGCCCAGTGGATAATTCTTGCTTGGACCCCCAAAGCCATGGCGCTATTTTATATTCCTGCCTTTACGACTCAAGGGCTCTGCTTCCATCTGCATGTGTAAAAACCTGACATTGGCAGTATGATTTTAATTTCTGATTTCCTTCTTGGATGCCAGAGTCTGTCTGAACTGCTTGTGTTAACTAAATTTCTGGAGACTAAATGATAGAAATAACAGAAATTTATTTATACAGTTTTGGAAGCTGGGAAGACCAAGACCAAGGTATTAACCCATTTCAGTCCAGCTACAGCCCCCTTCCTGGTAATGGCTTTCTATGGCAAAGGAGAGACTCCATTTTTCTTGTCTCTTCTGAGGGCACTAATCTCAAGACAAGGGCTCCATCCATGTGCTAATTACCATATTACCTAAGCTACCGTTACTGTCCTAGCAATATATAAAGTTGAGCATTTTTAAATAAAACGCTAGCATTCCTAATCTGTAAACGGTTTCTTGTTCATCTGTTTGGTTTTGCTCCTGTGCTGTACTCCCTCACCTCCCTTTTCCTTTTAACTTGCTTAGGCTGTGACCAGCTAGTAGACTGCAGCCTATGTATGATGAGCATTCGTGGACTCTGGGTGTAACGACCATCTGACTGCTCAGGTCTCAGTAACATCACACGTGTGCGTAAAATGTGGGGCATACCCCTTGTAACCTTTCCCTCCATAGCATCTTAACAGAAATGTGTGACCTTGGCTTGAGTTCAGCAGGTCAGCAATTAGGATTTGCTTTGGACAGATTAGAAAATGAGGCATAGTTAAACTTTGCCGGGCAGGGTCACAGATAGGTGTAGCAAAGCCAGCTCCTGGCGTCCTTTCCAGAGCCTTGTGAATTCAGATAGTTTAGGAGTTGTGCCCCTCAGTAACTGGGACCTTGGGGATGCTCCTGCACCCCGATTCTGAGGGCTCTGTGAAGTGACTTATGTGTACGAGCCACCTTCGTTCCAGGGTTTAAGGTTTGTGGTAGTTTCAAAGCTCCATGTGTATGTCAGATTTGTGCCCCCTTTCTTTCTCTCTCACCACTCTCTCCAGCATTTTATTCTTCCTTTGTTTCTTTGAGATAGTGCGGAGACCAGGCTGCCCTGGAACTCAGAGTTACGCCTGCCTCTAAGTGCTGAGATTATAGTCATGCCCCAACACACCCCGCTCATTCTGCCTTTTCAAAGTCAACTTTCTCCCTTTCTCTATTTTGGGGCCCAAAACTCCTGGAAGGCAGTCTCCGGTATCAGCACTTCTCCCAGCCCCATTCGTCCGAAGAAGGAATGACCGCTTGGAGCTGGAGGAAGGGCCTGCTTCCCACACCTAGCCCAGTGTGAAGGTGGCACCTTAAGAGCGCTGGGATCATCTATGCAAGGAATGCTTGCGAGCACGCACCGAGTGGGCGCAAAGGGCTCCAGAAGCATGGGTGCTTTAGGAGCTCAGCGCTCGGTAGGCAGCGAGCCCCGGCTTCGCGGTGCCCGGGTTCGAATCCCGCGACCCCGGGCAAGCGCCTCGCTGCCTTTGTGTCTCCGAGTCCTACTCCTCCGCCCGGTGCGCTGCGGCCGGCGGGCGCGAGGTTTCCTGGAGACACTCAGCTCGCTCGGACAGGCCGGGCCGGCCCAAGCCGAGCCTCAGGCCCGAGCAGCAACCAGGGCTCGCAGGCCGCGCCGGGGGAAGCCGCGGCCTCCTCGGCCCGCGCCAACCGCGCGCCCGCGCCCAGGGCGGGGCGTCCACGCAGCCCCGGCGTCCCACGGCCGCCCGCACCTCTTTTCTCTCCCTCCCTGCCTCCGTCCCCGCTCCGAGAGGGCCGCGCTCGGCTCAGCAGCGCCTCCCGCGAGCCAGCGCCGCCGCCGCGGCCCCTCCCCCGCCCCCCGCGCGGCGGCGCCCGTCACGTGACGCGCCGCAGCCAATGGCGGGCCGAGCCGCGGTCGGCGGCCGCCATTGCTGTCAGAGCGAGCGAGCCCGGGGAGGGAGGAGAAGCGCGGCCGACTGGGGAGGAGGGGGGGGTGGGGAGGAAGAGGAAGGAGGGGACGGCGCTCGGCTGCCGGGGTCGCCCGCTGGCTTCGTCCGCACCCCCCCCTTCGCGGGCTCGCGCGGCGGCGGCGGCGGCGGCGGCTCGGGGCGGCTGCGGGGCTCGCGTGCCTCACGCGCCGGCGCGGCCGAGGGCGAGTCGCCCGCCGGCTGGAGATAAACAAGGCGGCCGACCAGGCGGCGAGGCGGAGGCGGAGGCGGAGGCGGCGGCCCTGCGCGACAGAGGCGGGCGGCGTTGCCGCGCCGCGCCCCCCGCAGCTGCCGCCGCCGCCCTCGGGCCTCCCGCGCGGGCCTCGCGCCCCGGTGCCCGCGAGCCGCCGCCGCCGCCCGGCCCGGCCCGCTCCGACATGCCCCGCTCTGGCGGCCGGGCTCGCGGAGGACCATGACCGCCGCGGCGAACTGGGTGGCGAACGGGGCGAGCCTGGAGGATTGTCACTCCAACCTCTTCTCGCTGGTGAGTGGCGGGGCGGGGGCCCGGGTGGGGGGCGCGACCTCCCCGCCGCGCAACTTTCTCCTCCCGGAGCCCTGGCGGCGTCGCCGAGCGCGGCGCCCGGCGTGGACGTGCGTGTGGAAGTCGGGGCGCTGCGGACGCCGGGGCGCGCTCGGAGCGCCCACCTCCGTGGCAATCACACCCCCTCCCCTCCCCTTCCCCCTCTTTTTTTTTTCCTCCTTCCCGAAATGTGGAAGGCTTCTCTGCCTTGTGTAGCCGCCGGCGCGGGTGATCGGCAGGCTCGTCCTCTCTCTCCCGATCGGATCGGCCGCCCGCCCGCGTCTGCCTTCTGAATTTTTCTTTCTTCCTCTCTCCGTCTCTCTCTCTTTTTAAAATTCCACAATGACACCTGCGATTTCGCCCGAAAACAGTTGATGGAAGGCGATGGTGTCAGGGAAAGGACTCGGGCAGCCGGAGCTCGCGCGGTTGTAAACACGGACAGCCGCCCGCCTCTCGGGGCTTACTATGCCGCCGGAGAGCGGGAGAGCCATTGCTCGGAGCCCACCGAAGGTGGAGGAAGCTGCTGCTCCTCGCTCTCCTCCGCTACCTTTAAAAACTGTTTTCTCTGCCTCAACAAGGAACACACACACACACACACACACACACACACACACGAGCAACAAGCTGGGCGGTTTGATAACATCGCTTTTATCTGCCTTCGCCTCTCCTCTCTCCGGCTCTCGCCTCTGATAATTGACAACTTTTGCTTTGGAAGTGCATCGCCTGCCTTAATCTCGAACCATTTAGGGTGTCAATTGTTCTTCTGGAAGCCTGGCACCGAGCGACGGCGGCTCGATTCATCGAAATTAAAAATGTATAGGGCTCCAGCAACTCTTCCCTGGCGGTGGCAGTGACATTTGGTGGTAAATGCCATCTTTGCTTTTTATTGGGTCATATTACCTAGCTCTGAAAACATTCGCGTTGTTATAAACCCGGCGCTTAGACTGATAATGGGAGTGCGTGGTCTTTAAATACTCGCTTTGTGCCCGAGTCACTGTACGTGGAGCTATGTGCCCGAGAGAGTACGAATTTGTTTAAATATTGAGCAAAGATTTGTAAACAGATGTAAGGTAATTATGTTTCAAGCGTAGAATATAATTGGAAAATTGGTTGAACGGCCTATTTAATTTAGCCTTAAAAACTCAACTTATTTTAAGTTGTGAGCCCAATTTTGGTGGGGGGAGATAGGGGGGGCTTCCTCTTAGAGAGCATGCATTTATTGCAAATTATTTTCTGGAACCCCTGCTGTAGATAGAAGCTTTATTTCCTCTCAGTCCTTGTTTACACTGGATAAATAATTTAGTGTTCAAATTGTAATTAGTTACATTTAATTATGGGTGGCATAGATGCCTTTTCTCCCCTTGGAGACTAGTGGAGAAATAGGAATTGTTGCCAACTTTGGAAGTGTCATTCTGTTTTCATGCCGATAAAGAAATCAAGCAGGATTTTGGCCTACACAGTACCCCTGCTTCCACTGTTGTAAGCAGGCTGATTCCTGACCACCCTGAATTTTATCCAGAGGTTGAGTCTCAGAGATTCAGTTAGAAGTTGTGGGTCTTCCTTTTACTACTGTGGTAATTTACCCTTGCTCTTTTGATGTGAGGGTAAAACTACTTCTGCAGCTTTTTCCACCCCCAACCCCCTCCACTTCCCCTGTCTGTCATTTAGTATTAGGTTCAGGGACCTTCATAGATCAGCAAACGTATTGACTACGGGGCATTTAAATCCCTCCCACCCCCCAATTTGGCGACTGGGTGACTGAAATGACACTTTTACAGGTAATTAAAATAACCAAGTCAATCCATGTTAGTTCGGGAGAGCTCCCACATTACTATGCATCACGCTGAGTAGCAATGCTGTGTGCTAATTTATATACAGTATGTTGTGCAGGCCAATGCAAGCCTGCCGGCTGCACAGCTCAACTCTCTGAGCTTCAGGGAGGGGTGGGGTAATGGGGGGATGCTCCGATTCTTTATGAAGATTCTGGACTTTGGTTTTGACTGCATTCTGGGTGTTTCTCTCCTAAGATCTTTGAATATAAAGTACGATTAACTTTGGGGTAACTCCTTTGAAATGCAGGAACGCTTAGATTGGTTTAAAAAATGGAGAAAGTTTATTTTTCCTGATACCTGGAGGTGGATAAATGCTGTTTAATTTCTAAGTACTTTATCTTTATCTTATATGCACTGATGTTTTGCCTGCATGTACGCTTGTGTGAGGGTGTTGGATTCTTTGGGATTGGAATTAGACATCATTGTAAGCTGCCGTGTAGGTGATGCAAATTGAACCCAGGTCCTCTGGAGGATCCACCAGTGCTCTTAACCCCTGAACCATCTTTCTAGCCCTAAACTTTCTTAGAAAACCATACCAAATAAAAGAGACCCACAGAAAACCAAGAACAAACTGCCAACGATTTTTTTTTTCTAATTCTTGAGATTTTTTTTCCTGAAGAGCATACACACACAGCAGCAACCTAAATAGAACATTGTATAGAATAGTTGATTCCAAAGGAGAGACAATTATCATCTTTTCAAAATCATGTTTGTGTCAGAAGAACTCTAGGTACCTAGCATTTTGTATTTTTGAACAGTTTGGCCTGCAGTTTTGTTTCTGAGCGGAGAAGAATAGTCACTTCTAGAACACTACCCACCCCCATGCTCATGTCAGGGTGGATGGAGGTGTAAGCTAGAGCAGAGCCCTGAGGGACCTGTGAGCCACTACTTCCTGAGATCCTGAGGCCATCACCAGGGCTTAGCGAAGACTGACTGAGCAATCAGGCCTCTTAAGATTTTTGTTCCTAGTCTTTTACTGAGTTTGTTTTCTGATACTGCCTGGAGTCCTGCTTCCTCGCCTTTCTTTTCTGTCTCCACCCCCCCTTCCCCCCAAGCTGTGAAAGGCTATTGGATGTATATGATACAGTTTGTCGTTCTGTGTCTTACTCTTCCTCCTGTGAGATTTGTAGACACTGCAGGAAATTCATGCCTGGCTGGACCTTTGTGACGCAAAACTTTTCTCATGCTGTCCATCAAGTGAAGTGTGCTAAATCTTCATTTTTGGAAAATGTAGCCCTGTACCTTGTGGCCCTGAACTCCCCCTGAGGGAAGACGTATTATAGTTCCCAGATGCCCGGTGTATCTTTTTTTTTTCTTTGAGATAATGTGGAGAAAGTGACTTCTTGCCCTTTAGGCTAGACTTAAGTTTGCTGGGTACTGGGACAGGAGGGGACACTTCTAAGTTTTAGATGTTTGTTCCACATTCATGTCTGATTTGCTTAAAATCTCCCTGGCTGTAGGTAATTGAACAGTGCTGTCAAATCCTCACTGAATTAAAACACATGCACACCATTACCCATTAGTACTTCACGTCCTTACTGAGGACCGTGTATTTTATATCTCAGCTCTTAGGGTAATGCGTTGTAGACAGAATTTCCTTTTGTCTTATGGGCATTCTTTACCCCCCAAGAAAAGGAAGGCAGTTGTAACTGTTGAAAACTCGGGCTGCTGGGACTTAGAAGCTGGGGGGGGGGGGTGTGGGATAGAAGGGAAGAAGACTTGCCAAGGTCTCAGTGTCCCAATACTGCACACAGTCTCCCCCCCACCCCCAGTCTGAAGTTTTAATATTTAAGATAAGCGTACATTTAAAGCATCTTTTTCATGATGGTTCATTTTCTTTAATGGAAATATTTATGATATTCCAGTGTGTTTTCTGTTTAGCATTGTTGTTGGTAGCACATGCTGTTATAGTATTTATATTTTTTTTTAATGGCAATAATTGCTACCGGGTAATGGTTGCCATATTAACCTCCAATTGCTAGTAAATATTTTTAAGTACATAATAGACAGCAATCCAAGGCATAGGCCAGCAGTTTACTGGACCGTTTTAAAAAGCCATTTGTACGTGTGATGAGTTCATAATTTAAAGAGAAATAATGTACCTGGGACCCACATATGCCAAAGGCTTTGCCATGCTCGTTGGGAAGCAGGCTGGGCCCATTCCTTTCTCTTTGTGTTGAAGACAGGAAGTGTTTGTCGAATGTGTGCAGGCACTCTGGTTGTTTGGTCATGGACATGTTAGATGATTTTTATTGAAAAAAGTCTCTCAAGGTATTTCTTTAAACACCGTTGGCTCATAGTTGTGGCTTATGCTAATTAGCATGGAAAATTGATCTTTTTTTTTGTTCACTAGCTAATTTAGCCTAGTTAATTGTGGACTAATTGTATTCACCAAATACTTTGAGGATCTATACTCTGAGATGAATAAAGACCGAATTGAGATGGAACTCTGTCTCAGTGTGCACAAGGATGCTGCAGTTTATCTGAATTTTTTTTTTTTTAATGAAGAGTTAATTCAGCTGTCAAAGTTTGATTGAGAGATAGACTAGATATTTTTGAAGCCTTTGACTTATTTTTCAAGATAAGATAATAATAATGTTGTTTAAGCTACTACAGGTACTGATTTGCAGTCCTGTGAAAAGGATGATTTGTTTATTTAACAGGACCTGGCCAGTGAGAAAAATTAGATAAAGCTTATGAAAATTAGCATGCAGTTGGACGGTAGGTGTGACTGGTGACCTGTGCTTTATAACCATTTATTAGAAGCACAGAGAAGAGACTCTCCAGCACTGCCACCAGTGTGCTTTAAGATGCACAGAGTTCATATGAATGCATGGATAGATTGTGTATGTGTCGTGCACCAGGATCTCTGGTCGTTTTAGAGATAATTCTGTTGTTGCAAAGAAATACCATTCAGTGCATTGCAATGGGAGTTAATCAGATGGTGTAAATTAGATAGCCTAAGGGAGTAGCTCCCCCTCTCAACCAAACAAAAACTATAACAAGTCAACACCCATTTGCCTCTTAGGATTCGCTTAGAGTTTTAGAATTAGAGACTCAGTATTTATAAGTGTCATTGCAGTGTCTGACTTTCCCTTACTGGCTGCTGGATCACATCCTTCTGATCCCGTTCAGATAATTCCCTTTTATGCTATATGCTTTCAGTGTTTATTTGAAAGATTTGAAGGTGTTAGCTTTGTTCTGTTGAGAGAACTGACTTCATTACATAGGAGAGGTGATATTCCATTAATCTTGGTAAATATTAACATAAATGAGGAGTTGTAAATTCAGACTCATTTGCATGAATGAAATGCACATGCTTGCCCAGTTTTTTAGTTATAGGTACTTACGTACGCCAGCATAGTTTTCTATCTTTGCTTTAGTTGTTTAAAAATAGTTGTGAAATCATCTTTAAAAGCTGACGTCTGTTGCTTTGGAGAATTCCTGTGCTCTTGTGTGGTATGTAAGGCAGTAGTGAGGAGACTGCCCCTTCTAACTGCTGGGGTGGCTGCCACTAGGAAGCCCTGCTTCTCTGTGTGTGCATGTGTTGGTGATGTTTGCTAGACAAGTCTCCTTGAAGCCAGGGAAGTCTCCTTTAGGGTCGATTGGAATTCTAGTCTAAAAACTGTAAGACGACTGCTTTCTTTCTGGAGGAAATTTGGGAGAACTCCGTTTTCTCAAGGCAAATGTCCCTTCACTGGTGTCTCTCCTGCTCTAGTTTACTGTGTTTCCGAATGTTTGTTTCTCATGCTGGGAAACTGTGGTATGGAATTCTTAAAGCTGTATCTGCTTTACTTCACAGCAACACGTCAGCTTTCTGGATTTGTACCTTTTTCAGCGCAGTGACAGTCCAGCAGTGTTAAAGGAGCCCCTGGCTGATTACATATAGTTTCATACTGTAGCTTTAACGATACACATGTTGTTTTCATTCATACGTTCATTCATACTCTCCCGTCCTCCCTTCCTCCCCCCTCCCTTCTCTTCTTTTTGTTAGTTTTGAGACAAGGTTTCATTTTATGGCCCAGGCTGGCCAGGAACTCACTAGAGACCCTAGACCGGCCTCAAACTCTTAAGGTAATCCAGTTGCCTGGGCCCCTTGAGTGCTGAGATTACTGAATCTTTATTAGAGGTCTTGGCGAAGGTACTTGACCCAAGTTCCACATCCAGAATCCACACAATAGAAGGAGAAAACCAACTCCCATAAATTGTCCTCTGACACACAGACACAGACATATGCATGCGTGTATGCACACTCGCACACGTCCTCTGATCACACTCACACGCAATTGAATGAGGAGTAAATCTTTTCTATATTCTTTATTCTTTTCTTTCTTTCTTTTTTTTATTCTTAATTTGTATCGAGTCACAACACTAATTGGGCATTAGACGTTTGGTCTTAAAATTGAAAAAAAAACCCATTTGTTTCAGATAAAACAGATAATTGTGAACAAGATTTTTGTAACACTGGTGGGAATGCTTTAGAATGACAGTCTAACAGCTTATCAAACGTTAGGAAGATGAGGATTTGAGACAGGCTACACTGAGTAGCTGGAGCTTGCTGGGGCGTGGGGGGGCCCTCTGGGTAGGCTTTCTGCCTCTGCCCAAGAGTGCTAGGACGACAGTTGTCCCCTCGGCCCCAAACCAGGCTTATTCAGATCACTTCCCTCTCTGAAGCTCTCCGTGATTGACACAGGTAGAGCTAGTTGCTCAGAGTCTTGGTGTACCTCTGAGGAGAAGAGGTTTTCTTGGGCAGTGACCCTGTCACAGTTACCTTGGCTCTGTCTGCATTTAGGCATGCATACCCTGCTGTTGAGCAGGTCCTTCCTCCTGGAGGCTCCTCAGCCCTTATTTGGGTTCTGACTGGAAAATGCCACTACAGAGCTTGGAGTTGGGCTGCTGGCTCTTTTTTCTTTAGTTCTATCCCTCAGGAGGGAGAGGTGGGTGGAGCTCTGTGAGCTTGAGGCCAGCCTGGTCTATGTAGAGTTCTAGGATGGCCAGGGCTAAGCAGAGACACCCTGTCTGTCTGTCTGTCTGTCTCTCTCTCATACACAGACACACACCTACCTGTAACATAACTTAGGTGTTTAAGCTCTGTTGTTTGAATTTTGTTAGTGAGGCTGAGTACGCCATGGCTTGTCAATATCGCAATATCCTGGATTGTTTAAGCTTGCTGAAGGGTAGTTTTGTAACCGGTTGGGAATTAAGTCTGGGCCTTGACCCAGAGTCTTTTGCTCTTGTTCTACAGGCTGTGCAGGGGGCTTTTGCTCAGCCTTTAGTCACAAGGTCACTTTTCATGAGTCCAGTAAAGAACCCAGTGCTATAGGCAGTGAACTGAAGAGAGAAGCTTGAGCTGAATTTGATTTTTTCTAGTAATTAGGCAAATCAGGGTGGACACACCTGTGAACTTACGTGGAAATACGGAGGTTGGGGTGTGTGAAAAAAATCATTTTTAGTACATTTTGTAATCCTGGCCGGTCTAGAACTCACTATGAGCTTCTCAGGCTTCTACATGAGTGCAGGGACTTCAGGCGTGCAGCCAAGGTCTCAGGGATATAACCATGTGGGCTCGAGAGTGGCACTGGGCAGGCAGGCACCTGGGAGGCTGCGAGGAAGCCTCAGCTTTGACCATTTTTGAGGGAAAAGGAGATCGAATTGCTCCTGTCAGTGCCGTTCTTGGGTCTTTCCTCAAAGTGAGCTGTGAGAAGAGAGACTTGGAATCCATCTTTGCATGTGGCTTTTCTTCTCACTTGTGATTTCCCGTGTGTGTGTTTTAAGTGCTGGAGGATTTGGTACCTGCTCTGAGCTGTAACTGGTGAGACTAGGAATGGAACTCTGGCTCTTACTTGGTAGTTGATGGATTGCTTCCTTGGCAGCTTTAGGGTGCCCTTTGACCTTTCATAATAGCAAGTCTGTTAACATTTTGGGAATGTCAAAAATAGTACCTGATAAAACTATTGTTCTTAACACCAAGTCATGTTTAGCCTTCTGTGCCAATTCCCCTGTTCTGTTTTGAAATGAGAGGAGCTAAGTTCTGAGTAGCTTCTGATTTTCATTTAACAACGAGGCAGTGTCTCAGAGCATTCCATTGTCACTGAAGGAAGGACCCCACAGATCTGCAGTCTTTCTGTTAGACATGCTGACAGTGCATAGGGCCATAACTTTACATCAGAACTAGAAGTTACTGTGCAGGTGTCTATAGTCTAAAATATTAGAAAAGGTTCATTTGTAAGTTTGTCTTAGGAAAATAAAAAAGGCCTCCCTGCCTAGGATTGCGGCAGTGATGTGTCGGCTGCCCGTTGCTTTGTGCTTACTTAATGACTCTGTTAGAGAACGCAGGCTTTCCTGGTATTCCCTCGGGACTATCCCACAGCGGGAGCCAACAGCACTTTCCCCTAACCTGAAGTCCGGCTGGCCGAGAGGCAGGTCTCACCTCGTGTGCCTCCGGCGGTCGGAGTGTGTGTCTGCAGTAGGGGGCCTGCCCTCCAGGCCCAGGAGAGGGTTGTTGGCTGGAGGGTGCTTGAAGGTGTGGAGAGGCCTTGGTGCGCTTGCAGGATGAGCAGCTGTTCTGCCGGGAGAGTTGGGGACCGTCCCCTCCGCAGTTCCGTTCTCCCTGCGGGCACCCTTCATTAACATGCTGAGGACCTCGGCAGGTTCCGTGAGTTATCAGGAGAGAAGATTTGGTTTCTTTGCCTTCTAGCCCTTCTGTCCTTAGACCATCTGAGAGCCAGGCTTTTTGCTTGCCATTTTATGTGGTGAATGAGGACTTCTGAGACCCGAGGAGATGAAAGGGATTTGGGGGTGAGATTGGGTGGAAGAGCCAATAAACTAATATTTAGAAATGTTAATTTTTTGTATGTTGTGTTTGAGAAATTTAGGACATGTATAATTCATTTAGGAATAATGCACATCAGAAATGATTAAAATCTAGCTCGCACTTACCAGAGGGCTAAGGGTCTGTTGCTTGGGGGGGTGGGGGTGGGGGAAGACCTCCATGTATGATTGAATTTCTGCGATGCTGTATGTCAGGCCCAGAGGGAGCTGCACGGGCTGTGTGATGCCTTGAAACTGCAAAGACCAGAGGGGAACTTTGTGCTGGCCCTGGGAGGGGCAGAGGGTAGGCTGGGGCCTGCTGGGGAGTGAGAAGGGAGTCCTTTGGTGCCCTGGTCACAGCTCTCCCCAACTTTGCTTGGGAGACTTTGCTGAGGTGGCCTGTAGAACACTCTAGTTGATGGGCCAGCTTCTTGGCTTCCATTTAAAACACAGCACAGAAACTCACTGAGGTGGAATTTTCATTAGGTGGAAAATGTGAAGTGTAGGCAGGCCAGTTTAGATTAAGAACCGGCGATGTTAAAATAATCTTGAGCTTTCTAAAATAATCCCGCTCTGAACTTTAGGAGACAGAGCTGCATTGTGCAAAGCGCTAATGACTGAAGTGACAAATATCTCAGAGACTGGACAGACGTGAAGTCTTAAACGAGCAGATGGCACACGAAATGAGAACGGGAGATAATCCAAGACGATATAGAAACTATTAAGGGAATGGATTGAGGAAAGGCGATGTGTTAAATGGTGCTGGGTTGAGTATGTGTTTCAGAGCCTTTCTAGGACTGCTCTCTTTCACAGGCAAATCAGGCTTCTTGTGCCCTGTGAGCCACTGTCCTTCAGATTCTGCACATTTTATTTGATAGTTTCTGGATGACGATTGTTTCTTATGAAGTGACCCTGCTGCTGCTGTAGGTGCATTTAAGTCAGTGCGTACGGGTGTGCGCTTTAGGTAGACAGCGAGATTGGGCTCCTCTGATATGAAAGTCACGGGGGCGGGGGGGTGTCGCGGTTCTTAAGGCACCGGTGGGCCTTGAGTGGCTGGGGGCTACTCAGTGACTGTGAGGGTGGAGGCTGTGTCCTGGTGAACTGATGGCTGGCTGGCTAACCCAGCCTGAGTTCCTGAGGGAGTGGGAAGAGCAAGTGTTATACAGTTTAACAAGAGTTTTCTTTAATAAGTGTCTTGGGCTTGAGCACAACACCCAGGGGGACTTGGCTTTGGCATTGGCCTGCAGCTGTGGATGTTAGTAGTGAGGGATCCCTGCTATGGACTGGTGAGTTGGAACGAGGAGATGGGTACCCATGTGTTGTCCGTGTGTGTGTGTGTGTGTGTGTGTGTGTGTGGCACACGCGCACATGCACACAATGAATGAATTGTAGGTCAGCTGAACTTTTTGCTCTCACAAGCCCTGAGTAAGTGGTGCAGTGTGACTTTTGTTTTCAGTGGAGGTGGGCTGTAGATGGCTGTATACTGAGTGACAACGGAGGCAGACGAGGATCATAAAAAATAATACTTTTCAGAAATAAAGGATGTGCTGTACATGGCTTTAATCTTACCACTGGGAGGCAGATGTACACTGGGTTTCTGTGAGTTCCAGGCCAGCCAGCATGGCATGCTGAAACCCTGGTAAAAATAAAACTAAATAACGCCCACCGCCTAAATTGAACGGGTTTCTCAGTTTTAGACAATACAGGTGGTTGCGTGGGTGTATGCGTAGTCCTCTTTGAAAGTACTTTTCCTATCAAAAAAACCAAAAAACAAAAAACATGGAATCGTCCTATAAAGATGGGATTTAAGCCTAGAGTAATAGACATTTTAGGGAAATTTAGTTATGATAATTACTCTGAACAAGGGTATAGGTCCTTTAAAATTAAAAAAGCCCTGCATTTATCCATTGTGTTTGCGCCCGCATATGTGAGTGGGAATGTGAGGAACTGGAGATTGAACTCAGGTCCTCAGACTTGCCAGCAAGTGTCTTTATCCACAGAGCCATCTTGCTAACCTGTGGTAGTACCTGAAAAAAATCAACTTCACATAACACCTGAGCAGTTCATCATTTAGAATTTATGCCAGAGTACATAGCCAAACAACGTATTTATCCGACTACCCCCAAACTGCAGGTTCTGAATGCTTAAGGGGTTCGAAACAGTCAAGGTGGTGCCATCTCCACTGATTTAGTAGCATCTGGTTGCCAGGGCTCAGTTCATGCCTGTGGGGTGACCCAGGTGCTCAGGACACTTGCCACACATACCTGATGACTTGAGTTCCAGCTTCTGGACCCAAAAGTTATCCTTTGACCTATGTATACGCACAGGTGAGCAGATCCATGTGCGCTCACGGGGGTGGGGGACAGACGGACCGAGACAGAGACAGACTCAATTCATTAGTTATGTATGAAGTGCTTGATATATATATATATATATATATATATATATATATATATATATAT
>JADRCH010000204.1:2050147-2079763 GCA_019843965.1 Rhynchomys soricoides | reverse complement strand
ATATATATATATATATATATATATATATATATATATATATATATGTAAAATGTATTGTGTTAGTTTTGACAGATGGTACTGTTTTGGATCTGACTGTAGAATCCTTTAACATTGAGTTATATTTTGGGTACTTGTTATGCACACCCATGCTTTGGACTGTGAAAGCTAATAAACTGACTTTTTTATTTTATAAATTTGATTTGAAGTGGACGTGTTTCCTTGTATTCAGAGATTTTTCTAATGACATTATTAAGATAAATGGCTTGTGTTGGTATTTATGTAGTGATCTCCAGTTACAGTCCACACTGACTCACTGTGATGGGCATTTGTATTCTAAAGTAACTGAATTGTGCTGTCACATTTTCTCACAAGGTAGGTATGCTGCACTGTTAAGATCCAGAAGAGCTGACTTGAGATTTTCCAGAAAGTTGTGAGCTCTGAATGATAAATGTTAATGCCTATTTTAAAAAAAGCCTTAGACTTTAGTATTGGCACAGAGAAAAGAAGTATTTGAAGCAGCCCAGTTGAGGGTCAGTGTTCTGTGATGCAGCTTTCTTCAGCTGTGTGTAACAACAATGTGAGCTCGGTGACAATGCTGTATGATTTTGATGAGTGAGTATTTGTCAGCTTCACACACGTATAAACAGTGTACCTATAAAAAACAGCACTTCTAGACCTCACTGGAAATACTTTACTTACTTTTATTTACTATTTGATTTGGTGGCAGACAGGACTACCAGTTGAGGGTTGGATCACAGTGAGGCGCTTAGAGTGTACAGTCTGTGTTTTAGGAGGGAGTCGAGAGACTTTTAGAAGTACAGCAACATGGTCGACTTAGGTCTCAAAGAGAAATCCACAGAGGCTATGATAAAGCGGAAAAGACAAGGGAAAGGGCTGTCTTAGGGTGTCTCTGCTGTGCACAGACACCATGACCACGGCAGCTCTTACAAGGACAACATTTAATAGGGGCTGGCTTACAGGTTCAGAGGTTCAGTCCTTTATCATCAGGGCGGGAGCATGGCAGGGCCAGGCAGGCATGGTGCAGGAGGAGCTGAGAGTTCTACATCTTGTTCCGAAGGCTGCTAGGAGAAGACTGACTTCCAGGAAGCTAGGATGAGGGTCTTATAGCCCACACCCACACTTCTCTAACAAGGCCACACCTCCAGTAGTGACACTCCTGGGCCAAGCATATTCAAACCATCACAAGGGCTCATTCTCTCCCCCCCCCTTTTTTGGTGGTAGTTGCAGTGGGTGGCTTTAAACCTAGGACCTCTCATATGCTACATAAGCACTCTCTTACAGAGCTGTGTCCCCAGCCTAGGTACAGCTCTTAAGAGGATTCTGGGTGTGAGAAAACTGCAGGGCCAGCGGGAATGAAGAAGGAATGGATTAAGTAATATTTCTGGAGGTAGAAGAGACAGGACAAGGTAGACAGTTTATAGGGTCAAGTGATGAACGGATTGTGGGGTATGCCATTGGCATTCTTGTGTATTCAAAGCGGGGGGTGGGGGTGACAGCAGCGAGAGCGGCTGGCGACTGATGCTTTGAGCCCAGGTGTAGGAAGCATCTACTGACCCTGCATTCCCAAGCCTTACAGAGCTGAAACAGGCCTTGACAAAGGGATAGCAAGTGTGTGTAACGTCAGGTTTGTGAGCTGCCTATTCCCAGATACAGTAAGCTTTATGAGGTGAGGGGAAAGAGGGGACGGAAGGTAGGAGAGGACATTGCTGGGCGGCTGGAGTGGGTGAATGGCATTGGGCGGGAGGGTGGCCATGGTGGAGGGTGGAGGTGAGAGTCAGACTGTTTTGGCAGAGGAAGAACTTAGGAAATTCGGGTATCAGAACCGGGCACAGAGTAGCCCTGACAGGAAGAAAGGAGATAAGGGGTAGGCAAGCTCAGCCTAGTCGTTTCTCAGCAGGGGTATCCAGTCCTCTGCTGGGAGCAGGGCTTAAGCTGGGGAAGGCAGGTCCTTTCCACCTTGGAGCTGCTGTGGGATGTTTTGGTTTCCTTTTCCCCTCATTTTTTGAGATAGCTTTTCACTGTGTAGGCCTGCCTATCCTGGAACCCACTCTGAAGACAGGCTAACCTAGAACTCACAGAGATCCTGCTGCCTCTTTGTCCTGAGTGCTGGGATTAATGGCCCGTGTGACCCCCCCCCCCCCCCATGCTCCCTTCGAGCTTTATCTATGGCTCACTTAGGGCCAGGGTAGTTTTGGCAGGAGGATGGAGTCACTGGTCCTGCAGTCTCATATACTTTTGTAGACGTTTGAGCTTTGAAGGCTCAGTAGGTAGAGGAGAAGGCATGTTGTTAGCCTACAAGGTGTGTGTGTGTGTGTGTGCGCGCGTGTGTGTGCGTGTGTGTGTGTGTGTGTGTGTGTGTGTGCCTGTTCCTAGCTCAGATCCCTTTACATCTTCACTCCTAGCATCTTTGTTCCCCTAGCTTAGCACTTGGCTGATTGATTGGACAAGTTCTATAGAGTTATTTGGAGTGCCATTTTACACGTCAGTTTTGCCTCATGTTTGGGAATTTCACTTCCTCCTCCTCTGCTCCCTCCTCCCCTTCTTTCTTGCTCTCTGCCCTTACCTTCTTCAGCTCACTCCTGCCTCCTTGTGCTCCTACTGTGCTGGGACTTGGCAGCCCGGCCTCAGTTCAGCACTAAAATGTACATATGCACTTCAGAAGCTTTTGATGGAATCTCCGTGGTGTGGTGGGGCCTCTCCAGTTGTTTCGAGTACACTTACTGGCACAGTGTGTGCTATCCATTGTCCATTGGCTGGGAATTCCTTCAGCCTTCCCCGGTAGGCAGATACTTCCCTTGGCTACCCCGAAGCTAGAGCTGGCTCTCCTGCAGTTGTCATGGTTCTTTAATTTCTCTCCAAGTGAGGCAGTACTAATGAAGTACAAAATATTTTCATGAAATAAAACTTCCAGGAAACAGACGATAAAAATGATGTGCGTCTGAGTCACTGCGTTAGCTGAGGCTTCCCCAACACCGTGTTCTGGTCAAGTGTGCGTTTCTGCTGCGGGAGCCACAGTACACAGAAACGTGCCGTCTTTATTCAGCTGTGCTCACCAACACTTTCCATGTGGTTACAGTTTTCGTAATTAGGATTTTAATGGAGAAGTAATTTCTTTTATAAATTAAATAAAATATCACTTAATTACTCTCAGAGTCAAGCAACATGGAAGTGTCTACCATAAACCATAAAGGTCCTCCTCCCCCTGAGGAAGCTACCAGCCAGGATTTAATTGTGTTAGTCCAGATCCCCTAGTTCTTACGTACATCTCCGTGTGTCTGCATGGATTGTCGGATTGTCTTACTTGATTTCTAAAATAGCACACGTGTTACACATGAGCTAGAACGTGCAGTGAGCAGCTCATTTTCAGCATGAGCATCTAGCCCCACCCTGCCCCTCAGAGGAGCTCTGACCCTGAGTCCTAGGGTCACCCCATATACTCACTGTGTCTGTAGGTGGAGCCTTATTGTGTTATCTGACAACTTGCCCACCCAGCTTCGTATCTGCCTCACAGAGCTGCAGCTGTGCCTCAGTCCATGCCAGTACCCACACTCGCTCCGCTGATGGGCTGAGGGATGTGGGGGTGCGGGGGGCACAGTGATTCTCACCTTTTCCTGTAACATGACTTTCTGCGCTCTCTCGCGCTCGCTCGCTCTCTCTCTCTCTCTCTCTCTCTCAGTGTGTGTGTGTGTGTGTGTGTGTGAGAGAGTAAATTTAGACATACCTTTTCCTTTTTTGTTATTTTTGTTAACAATAACATCCTTTCTCCTAAGATAATATACTGTTGTTTGCTTAGCCACCAGTTATGAGCAGCATTAAGACACTTTGATTTTTTCTGGAATAATAGTTAAAGACTACATTTTGGTGGATACAAACATGAGCTCACTAAGAACATAAGTCAGTTTATATTTCTACAGACAATGCATAATTCCTATTTTTCTGTTCTTACCTATCAGTTTGTGTTTTGCTTCTTTGAGCAAATGCATCTCAATATTTTACATTTCTAATTTTTGATTTTCAGTGAGATGATGCGGGTGTATAGATTTTTTTGAGTTTTCTTTTTAGATGTTTAGTCTCTACACAGGCCCTTTCCCCTTGTTCCTGGCCTGCAGGCATTAGGTAGGTAGGTCTGTACCCCAGGCTGCTGTCCTGTGCTGCTGCTGCTTCTCAGCCTGAGCTCTTCTGGACAGAAGCTGCCATGGCAGCTGTGGCAGCTGCTTCAGAGCATACAGTCTGCTCGCCGCATTGCTTTCTTAGAGGAGAAAACCTCAAGTGTCAGAGGCTACAAGGCAGGTCTGAATTCCTCCTGTCCCTTCCTTCCAGACCCAGTCCTGCCAGGACTTCTGGGGTGAGCTTCCTAGCTCTTCACTGGGTGCTTTCTTTTCTGAGCCCTTAAAAATTAACCGTGTAGACCACATAATTGAGTGCATGCATGAAAGTGGGAATCACTGGGGCATGTAGATTTGCTTGAGATTAATGGAGTGATAATACAGTTTACGTTTTTTTTTAAAGTTTCATCAGAGATTAATGGAGTAATAATGCAGCTTGTGATTGCTTCATACAGATAGGCAGTAGTCTCTTTCTCTTAGACTTTTATTCTGGACAGAATCATCTAGAAAGGGGAAAATTAGGCTAGCTAATTGTTTTGATTCATGGTGAGGAAGGTGGTCTGGAAGCATCTCGCTGACAGGATTTCAGTTTGTACAATAAAGACTGTAGTCACAGGTCCCCCAGTCAGAGCTGGGCAATCCCGCAGCACACCGACGTGCTTATGTAAACATACACGGGTAGCCTGAATGACCAGCGCGGATTCCTGTTTGTAAGCCAGACCCTCAGGCAGACATTTGTAGCTGATCTCTATTTTACCACGCCACTGTCCTTTGACCCTCACCAGGTGCATAAGGTCCAAGGCCTTACTGCTCAGACTCTGCTCCTCACGGTGGATCTGTGTCAAGGATAGTCCCTGTAGAAAACTTCTGAGCAAGGATCCTTGAGTGCACATTGTTAGCCTGAGTAGCGTAGACAGAGGCCTGTGCAGGAAGGAGCAGTTCATGTGTGTGAACCATATGTGCTCTCAGGAAAAAGAGTGCATGTACTCATGACCGTGCTGCTGGTGAGAAGGATCATCACTGGGAACCACACTGCAGGCGCAGTCCCCGTGCTCCCAGAAGGATCATCACTGGGAACCACACTGCAGGCTCAGTCCCCGTGCTCCCAGAAGGATCATCACTGGGAGCCACACTGCAGGCACAGTCTCCGTGCTCCCAGAAGCCTCTCTGAGTGAAGTTGAATACAAATGATTGTTGCTGGATGGAATCCTCCCCAGACACTCCTGAGCATGGGGAGGCCCTGTCTCATGGAAGAAAGGAAAACACCCAGTGCTGGATTTACTAGAGCCCAGGCTAGCCCCAAGCTCTTGGTCCTGTCTTCTTCCGAAGTGCTGAGGTTACAGGGGAAGCGAGTGTTGACCTGTGGTCAGACCTAGAAATAATTACACGGCTTGCAGTCACTTGGAGGTGCACACAGTCTGAGATTGTCTACTTGGATTCCTGTACCAACACTTAAACTTTCATTGTGGTTATTGAGGTAGTTTTTTTTGTTTGTTTTTGAGAGAGGGTTTCTCTGTGTAGCCCTGGCTGTCCTGGAACTCTCTCTGTAGACCAGGCTGGTGTCGAACTCAGAAATCCACATGCCCCAGCCTCCTGAGTGCCGGGATTAAAAGCGTGCACTACTACCTGACTGAGATAGAATTTTTATACAGAATATACATCCATTTGAGTGTGCACTTTCGTGGATTTTGATATGTGTACATCCACAGAGCAGCACATGGTTTTGTGTGCATGTGAGGAGTAAGTACATTCTGTGTGGGTGAGAGGGTGTCTCTGCTGCAGAAGGGCCTGAGTGCTCGGCAGTCAGGTCTCCTTCCCTCCTGCCAGCTTCTCCCACCCCAAACCACACACTGGCTGCTACAGGGCAAGCATTTGCCTTTTCTGGAGTTTTTTGAAACTGGGATAATATACTATAGCTAGCCAGCCTGCCTGCCTGCCTGCCTGCCTGCCTGCCTTCCTTCCTTCCTTCCTTCCTTCCTTCCTTCCTTCCTTCCTTCCTTTCTTTCTAACAGTTCCTGGGATGGACATACCACAGTTATAGTCCCAATTAAATTAGCTTTTATTCCTTAAGACTTAGTTCATTTTTATGTGTCTATGTGTGTCTGTGCGCACACGCATGCTAGTGTCTGAGGAGTCCAGAAGAGGGCGTCAGGTTCCATAGAGTTGGGATTACAGGCGCTTGTGAGTGGCCTGGTGTGGGTGCTGGGAACGGAGCTCCCGTCCTTTACGAGAGCAGCAAGCACTTCTGTTCTGTGTCCCTTAGACTAAGTTTACTTTCCTTCTTACATTTGTTTATTTAGCATGTGCGAGTTCATAGGTGCGCACATCTGTTGAGGTATAGATTGGGTTTTGTTGATGGACTATAAATGTTTTACAGACTTAATCCCAGATAAACTTAGGTTCATGGTATATTGCCATTGTTTTTTGTGTTAGTTTTGATTTGTATGGTCCGGGTGCTACAGGATTATCAGTCTTAGGAATTATGAATAGCCTTCCTTCCTTTATTTTTGAGACAGGGTCTCACTATATTGTTGCCCTGGCTGGCCTGGAACTCATAGAGATCCACCTATCTCTGCCTCCTAAATGCTGGGATTAAAGGTGTGCACCACCATACCTGGCTGTTTGCCTAGTTTATTTAGGGCATATTTGCAATCCTTTTTATTAATGGAAAAATTTATTGTTGATTTTGTAGATAAATAAATATTTAGTGTGTGTGTGTGTGTGTGGTGTGTGGCTTATGTGTGTACCATGGAGCATATGTGGCAGCTGGAACACAAACTGTAGAAGTAGTTCTTTTCCTTCCCCCAAAGTTGCCCCAGGATCAACCTCTGGTTGCCATGGTTGGCAGCAAGCTCCTTTATCTACTGTCCAATCTCTCTGGCGCCCGTGGGAAAGTTTGAAGTTTGAATTCTGTTCCAGATGGGGAGAGGGAGAGGGGGAGGGGGAGAGGGGAGGGGGAGGGGAACGTAGGTGCTGTTTCTTTTCTTTTTCTTTTTCTTTTTTCTTTTTTTTTTCCAAATTCTTGTTCAGTTAACTGGCTTTCTTTACTAAACTAAAAGTTGTTTGTAGTCAGCCAGTCTGCCTTTTCAGTATTTCACGGCAAACAGGGATGCGATGCGCCTTCACTTCTGTGCAGAAACTTGTCTGTTTATGTTCAGGATTTTGTCTAGAGAAATCTGTCGGTTTATGAATCTTTTTAAAGAACCAGCTTTTGGCTTTGATCATTTTCTTGTTAGTCTGTTTGTATTTCTTACCTTTTGGTGTTCTTTCTCTCTGTTGACTCTGCTTAACACTACCTCCTCAGGGTCCTGCTGTAGAAGCTCAGAGTCAGGGTTCTGTCTGTGCCTTTCTAGTGTGAGTGTTTGAAGCTAGAGTTCTGAGTACTCTTTAGTTACGGAGTTAGTTAGTTACTCTTTAGTTAGGAGTTAGTTACTCTTTAGTTTTGCTGCATTAAAGTCGTCATCAGCTCAAAGTACCCTGTTCTTTCCCCGTGTGCTATCATGGGAAGGTTAGGTTCCACATTTTACAGCGAGTGGAGACATTCCAGATTTTGCTGTTGTTGGTATTAATTTCTAACTTAATTTTGTTCAGAGTTTTAAATTCTTAACAACATATAGTGTGTGTTTGGCTCAACATGTGGTTCTTCTGGGTTAGTTTTCCATGTCATTTGAAAACTAGTGTGCTCTGCTGCTGTTGGGGAAATGTTTTATAACTGTCCTGTGCTCATTGCTTAGCAGTGGCTGCTCACATCTCTGTCATAGTGACTTTCTGTCTCCTGGTGCTGAGAGGACCATTACTGTCTCCTCCATGTGTGCTTTCCCTTTCTCTTGGCCTTCTACTTACTGCCTCGAAGCTCTGCTAGGTGCTAGATCACTGAGGTTTCATTTCTTCTTGAAGAAGTAACTTTGCTGTTTTGAGTCCAAGTAGGCCAGGCCTGGCTTGGTCTCACCCTGTGGCCCAGGATGGTTTTGGACATGGGCCCCTTTTGCCTTGCCCCCATGTCCCAGGGTTGGGCTTGCAGGCGTGTGCCCAGACTCTCAGTATTTCCTTCTTTACTCTAGTAATGGTCACTCTCTTGGAGTTGGCTTTAATATTATTTAAGGAACTAATATTCTCTTATAGTGAATATTCATTTTTCTATCATTTTGCTGTTTTTAAATTTATGTGTTTATGTATGTTTCTCTGACATTGGATGTTTTTTTCTGGTAATTTTTTTTTTTTTTTCACCTGAAGAACTTTTGAAAAACATGTGTATTCTAGAATAGGCATGTTAAATTCTGTTCATCCAAAAATTACTCTGTATTTTACCCCCACTAAAATGTTTTTGTTTTTGTTTTTTTTTAAAAGATATTTTAATTATATGCATATGTGTATACAGGTCTGTGAGGGCAGGGGTATGCACAGGTGAGTATAGGTGTCCAAGGAGGCCATGGGGTGGGATGGGGTGGGGTGGGGTGGGGTGGGGTGGGGGGAGCATCAGGTCTCCTGGGGCTGCAGTCACTGGAGAGTTTGAGCTACCCGATGTGTGTGCTCTGTCCCGGTAGGAGCAGGAGATGCTCTAACTGGTGAGGCTGCTCTCCGGCCCACTTCCCTTCCCTCTGTTTGAAGCTAGGTCTCACTTTCTAGTGCTGACTGGAGAGCTGCCTGCTGTTGCCTCCCAGATGCTCTAAGGGCGGGTGCCACTAGCTCCATCTACCCTTTTAAAGGGAATCTTTTAAATATGCAGCACATATATATCAGTTCAACAGACCTGCAGGTTTGGTGATCTATTTTTCTCTTTTAGTGTGTCTTTGCAAAGTTCTCTGGTTTTCATCCCCCCCCCCCCCCCTTCTGCTGGGTGTGGAATCCAGGGCCTTACCTGGTCCAAGTGCTCCCGTAACTGAGCCGTACCCTAGCTTCCAGCTTGCGTGCCTTCTTACCCGTCTGCATTGACTAGTATTTCTGTTTGTTTTTCTATGTAATATCTTTCCTAGACAACTTTTAAGAATTTACACTTTTCATTGTTTTCAAGAATTCTATTTTGATGTGGTTTTCTGTGTTCATGCTGCTGCTGGTTCAATGACCTTGGATTAGAGATGAATTGTTTTCATAAAATTTGTTGATAACTTGGGTGTCATTCAGAAATCTTTTGTGCAGTGCCTGCTGCACCCCACGTTCTGGGATCTTGATCTTGGGGTGTGTTAGATTGCTGGCTTCTGTTCTTTGGCTTTGTTCATTAGCTTCACAGTGTTGTGGATTCCTTTTAGCTAGGTAGGACTATAGCATACTTTCAGGACTCCTTGTTTTGGTCAGTGCCTCCTGTTCTTTACAGGGTTTGAACCGGGCCCTCCTGCGTCTAGCCAGCCCACACTGAACCACATTCATGTGTCCAGCACACTCCCCCACCATCTGTGGGTAAACATACTCTGAACTTCTCATTTCACTCATTGTGTATTTGACTTTTAAATAGCAAGTTTTCTGTGGTGTATGTTTGTATTTTTCTTTAAATTTTTGACTATAACAGCTGTTTTTAAAGTGTTGTCTATTAATTACATTATTCTTTTAATCTTTGGCTCTGTTCATTGATTTTACCCTAGTGATGGGTCTGTCCCTCCCTCCCTCCTTCTCCCCCATCCTTCTCTCCCTCTCTCCTTTATTCCCTCCCTCCTTTCCTCCCTCCCTCCCTTCCTTGCTTTGACCGCTGCACAGTGTGATGTCTGGCTCTTGTGAGCCTGTGCTGTCCTTCCTTTGGTGATTACATTTGTGTTGGTGGTGGTTACACAGCTGGCAGTTAGGTAGTACTGTTTTTTTTAGGCTTGCCTGTTACTGTAGTCTTTCTTTGGACTGGCTTCCTGCTTATGAACACAGCCCTCCTGGGTCTCCAGTCAGTGTGCACCGTGGTAGCTTCTCTAGTTGGTCTTTGGCCTTAGTGACTCTGCTTGGTGCACAACTTGGTGCTTGGGAAGTGCCCAGAGAACCCCTGTAACGTGGATCTCCTACATAGTTGTTCTCTACATCAGATTCCAGGGGCTTCAACGTTTAGAAACCCTTCCTCACTTGTTTACCTTCTCTTAAGGAGCCTAGTTTTGTACTGCTGATCGATTGGCCAGGGCCTAAATATGGAAATTTGAAATGTTTTTGCCCAATTTTCTGCTTATTTATGGTAGGGGAACAATTCAGGTGAACCTTACTTTAATTTTAATTACTTAATTGACTGGTTAATTAATCCTTTGAATTAGGATAACATCCACAAAGAGTATTAAGTATTAACGAACTAGTTAATTAGCAATATGTTTATGGGTGTTTTGCTTGCGTGCATGTGTGTGCACCATGTGTGAGCAGTCCCTGGAGGCCAGAGGAGGGCGTTGTATCTGCCTAGAACTGTCATTCCAGACATTTATGAGCTGCTGTGTGGGTGCTGGCAACTGAACCTGGGTCCTCTGTGAGGGCAGCCAGCGCTCTTAGTTGCTAAGCCATCCTTCGCCCCGTCTGTATTTTAAATGTTTAATTTCTTTGTGGATGTCATCATAGTTCAGAGGTTAGCACAGAGTGGTAATTATTTCAGGATGTAGTCCATCCGGTCAGAGTTACAGAACTGGCTGTAGTGGGAAAGCCTGTGCTGGCTGGGTTTGTGTCAACTTGACACAGGCTGGAGTTAGCACAGAGAAAGGAGCTTCAGTTGAGAAAATGCCTCCATGAGATCCAGCGGTAAGGCATTTTCTCAGTTAGTGATCAAGGGGGGAGGGCCCCTTGTGGGTGGCACCATCCCTGGGCTGGTAGTCCTGGGTTCTATAAGAAAGCCAGCTGAGCAAGCCAGGGGGAGCGAGCAAGCCAGTAAGTAACATCCCTCCATGGCCTCTGCATCAGCTCCTGCTTCCTGCCCTGCTTGAGTTCCAGTCCTGACTTCCTTTAGTGATGAACAGCAATTGGAAGTGTAAGCTGAATAAACCCTTTCCTCCCCAACTTGCTTCTTGGTCATGATGTTTGTGCAGGAGTAGAATCCCTGACTAAGACAGTGGCCACCAGCAATATGTAAATATATGAGCATAGCTGTGTGCTAATAAAACTTTACAAACACCAGCAGTCAGCTGTGCAGGCAGTCTGCCATCTCTGGTGAGCAGATCTCGTTTACCTTTCATGTCAGTCTTTGGAACCTCAGAGACATTCAGCTCCATGTCAGGTTCTCTCAGTTCTTTCTGGCCTTGTGGTTTATTCTTTACTCTGTCTTTGCTGCTGTCTCGGTCTGCCTGAGAGGATCGCACAGGGGTGAGGGTTTGTCCTCTGCACTCACAGTCTCTTCCTGACAACTTGCTTCCATTTTGCTCTGTTCTTTTCACAGGGTGGCAACAGTAGTTAGAAGCTAAGCAGTAGTGTCTGCTATGTTGGAACTGTTGTTTACAACCTAAACGTTACATCTTATTAGATGTAATTTAGCATACCAAGTAGGTGATGCACACATTTAATCCCAGTACTCAGGAGGCAGAAGCAGGCTGATCTCTGGACCAGCCCGGCCTACACAGTAAGAGCCTGTATCCCAGATAATTATTTTAAAATGGTTTTTTAAATTTTTTTTTTTTTGGTAGGAAGCATTTAATTAACAGAACTTTGTTTGTTCGGTATTTCAAGAACACACATTGCTTTTCCACAGGTCTGAGTTTAGTTCCAAATATCTTCCTTGGGTAGCTTAGGATGCCAGTGACTCCAGTTTCATGGTGCTGATGTCCTCTCCTGGCCTCTATGAGCACTGTACTCGGTGTGTGTGTACACACACACACACATACACACACACACACACACACACACGACTAGAAATGCAATCATGAGCTTTAATTGTAACTGTGCTGAAACTTTTATTGACAAACCACACTTGTGAACCCACTTTACTTTTGTTTGCTGATGTGAATCCAAGGCCAGCCCTGCTACATGGTCCAGTGGGTTAAATGCTTGCTTTACAAATCCGAGGAACCTTAGTTTGATCCCAATAACTCATGTAAAAAGTCCAGGCATGATGCAAATATGCAATCCCAGAGCTGGGGTGGGGGGGAAGGGCAGACCAGTCTAGCCTAACTGGTACCATGTCAAGTTTCAGGGGAGGAAATGGTGGGTGACACCTGAGGATGTTCTCTGACCTCTAAACACATGTGCACACATATGTGTGCATGCCCACACATACCTGCATATGTATCAGCACTTGGCCATACATACATAAACCAAAAGCAGTCAAACAGCCTTTTGGCATTTAAACTCAATTTATGGGACACTAAATAGTTCTTAAGCTTAGGAATTTGTTCATACTTACTAAGTTTATAACTCATTTTTATCTTAAACTTTTAACATTTTAAATTTATTTGCATGTGCATGTGTGCACAAGTGTGCATTTGTAGAGGTCTGGACAGCTTGTAAGATTCAGTTCTCTCCTTCAGTGTGTTGATTCTGGGGGTCATAACATGGGTTATCAGGCTTGATGACCAGCACCGTCACCTGCTGAGCCACGCCCGCAGTCTTTATTGTTCACTTTGCATTAGTATCGGCAAACCAAGTGATTAAGAGAAAAGCGTAATAAAGAGAAAAGTTTTCAGTCAGTAAATGTGTATGTTAGAGATCACTGTTTTAGACTGAAGAGATGGCTCTTTGGTTAAGGAGACTTTCTTGATTCCTAGCATCCATGAGGATTCACACCCATCTGTAACTCCAGTTTTAGGGGATCCACTGTCCTCTTTGGGCCTTTGCAGGCGCCAAGCATGCACATGATGCATTAAGATACATGCAGGCAAAAACACTCAAACATAAAATAAGGTTTAAAAAAGTCACCTTTTTTGTACCGAATTCCCTGTTGTATGGAACAGTAGTATTACATTGTATTTCTCAGGACATGGAACTATCAGTCTGAGAGGATCTAGCTATCTTGTCTCCAGCTGCTCTGAAGAAATCATCCTTGGCCAGCATTAGTGGTGCAGCTAGCAGAAGCTTGAGCCCAGCCATATGGGAGGGAGCCTGTAGCCACAAGTGTCTGTCTGCCTAGCTGGGTTTTCAACACGCTAAAATGGAGGAGGGGAGAGATAGCAGTAACATATAGTGAGTAAATAACCTTCGGAGCTCATGCCTTTAAACTTGGCATTCCAGAAGCTGAGGCAGGAAGATGCTGAGATTGAAGGGCTTCCTTAGCTGGGTTGTGAGTCCAGGTCAGCCTGGGCTACAGAAAGGGACCTTGTCTTAAAAATACCGAGGGTTGGAGATGTGGCTTAGTAGTTGGGAACACTCGCAGCTCTTGCGGAGGACTTGGGATTTGTTCAGGTCCCAGCATTTACATGACTCACAACCATATGTAGCTCTAGTTCCAGGGATCTGATAGCTTCTGGCCTCTGTAGGTACTTGGCACACAAATGGTACACAGACATACATGCCGGCAAAGCACCTATACAGATAAATAAATCTTAAAATAGTGGTAATAGTCGGTATGTTTTTGGCTTCTGCATTACAATTACGGGACACTAAACTATTCTGAAGTGTAGGGATTTGTGAGGAGTAACTTTGCAGTAGTTAGAATTTATTTCCTTGTTTTCAAGCAGAGTTAAGCTTTTCCGTGAAGGTCAGACTGGGTATGGAGGGCCAGAGGCCGAAGGAGGGAGATTGAAAGGCCAGGCTTGGGTGAGCTGCAGAATGGCTCCAGGCCAGCCCCAGCAGCTTAGTGAGGACGAGCAAAGTGGGGTGCAGCTGGGGTACAAGAGAGCTGCAGAGGGAGGGCCCGCACCTAGCTCCTGGCCTTCTTCCCTGCTTCCTAGGCGAGTCCTTTGCCATTAATTCCTTACTATTTCTAAACACTGAGGAGTGTTTCAGGGTTCAGCTCTTCATCTGTGCTTTACCAATGTAGTTGGTACCAAGTGGTAACTGGGTTAGTTTAGATTCAGGACTAACATTGTGTTCATGTTAATAGATGTCGGAACTATTTGCTAAGTTCTGATGGCTTCTCCTTTTCAGTGTCACTTGGAGACAGAAATATTAACACATTCTCTCTCTCTCCTCTCTCTTTTTCCCTCTCTCTCTCTCCCCCTCCCTCCCTCTCTCCCTCTTTTTCTCTCCCTCTCTCTCCCTCTCTCCCTCTCTCCTCCTCCTCCTCCTCCTCCTCCTCCTCCTCCTCCTCCTCCTCCTCTTTGTCTTCTTTTCTTTCAATACTGGGCCTCACTATGTAGCTCTGGCTGTCCTGCTGTCCTGAATTCACTCTGGAGACCAGGCTGTCTGCCTCCGCCCTCCCCGGAGGCCACTGTGTACCTTCTCCGTCTCTAGGGTTCTGTAAACCTTTTCTCCTCTCAGTTAGATTTTGCTGGAGAAACTTGTATGTGATCCTGAGCACATAGATATGTAAGATGGGTGTATAAGTCAAGCATTTACTGATAACTGAAAGAAATCCCCAAAAAACAACTAACCAAACAACCCCCAAAAGCAAAACCAATGCCCCCCAAAACAAACCCCAAAGCAAACCCTATATTTACTTTAGAATAATTATTTGGTATGCTTATAACTTTTCTCCTTATAAAGATAAAAGCAAATTTCCATACTAATGAGGTGAGTGTACTTATGTTTTCCTTTTTTTTGCACAAAGAATTAAATCTTGGCAGAACCATTTGAAGTGAAGGAGGTAGAGCTGAAACATTTTATGGTTGTCAATGCTGAGAATGCCACTTTGCATAAACATGTGGTACAAAATGGCTGAAGTATATATTTAGGACCATTTCATAAATTGTTGGGAATTCTATCCTTAATCCCAAGCCAGCATTTGATTGATCAATTCTTTATGAAACTGACATTAGCGGGCTGGACAGATGGCGCAGCTGTGAACAGTGACTGCTGCTCTCATGGGCTGGGGTTCCATTCCCAGCACCCATCAGACGCTGCTGACCTCTCACTCCAGCTCAGCATCCCAGGGGTTCTGATTTGCTCAGCTGACCTCTCACTCCAGCTCAGCATCCCAGGGGTTCTGATTTGCTCAGCTGACCTCTCACTCCAGCTCAGCATCCCAGGGGTTCTGATTTGCTCAGCTACCGAGGGCACCTGCACTCACTTGCTCATACCTACACAGACACACATACACAGAAATAAAACCAAGCCCAAAGAAAGGAAACTCAAGGACTCAAACAGCAAGTTTCAAAGTCAAACATTATAATTGAGTAAAATAGGGAGTGCCTTAGTTAGGATTTCTACTGCTGTGGAGAGACCCTCTGACCAGCAGCTCTTAGGAAGGAAAGTGTTAACTGGGCTGGCTTACAGGTCACAGCCAGCTGGCTTACAAGCACGCAGGCAGAAGGTGCTGGAGAAGGAGTTCTACTGTGGGTTCAGCCTGCGGCAGGAAGAGATGGAGACACCGGGCTTCGCTTGCTTGAGCAACTGAAACCTCAGTGCTCACCTCCTAAGATGCTGCTCCAAGTATTTAAACTTGTGTGTCTATGGGGGCCACTCCTATACAAACCGCCAGCCAGAGGTAGCTGATTTCGGCGTGCTGATGTTACTGGAAACACTTGTTTCACCCATCGTGTCTGTGAGAGAAAACGTTGTGTGCACAGTAGGCGCTGAGCTGAGGTGGTGTAGGCTGTGGTGGGTGTGCTGTGCTGGTGTGTGACTTGTACCATATGCATGCTGTGTTGTATTCAGATCCAAGGCTGTGGTGAAGTCATGAGATAACATACGGTCAGGTCAGAGTGCCTGAAAGACCTTGGGTTCATACAACATCGAGTTCAAGTTAACTTTTGAAGACTGCTTGTTTAGAAACCTTTTTCTGTTGACAATTTTTTCCTCTCCCCTACATGAGGGCACGTCCCATAATAAGAAGCTGTCTTACCTGAGCATCCTTCACCTTTGCCCTATTGTCCAAAACCTTGGACCCTCAGAGTGGGCATTTCACCAGCAGCAGCTTCCTACGAGTTCTTTCCTGGGACCATCTGTTCTGCCATGCAAGCTTGGTGCAAGCTTGGCCTGTAATCGTCACCAACCGTAGGCCGTTCTTGGCTTTCCTCCAGTCTCCTAGCCCTGGAGGAAAGAGAGGCTTCTTCACACTTGAGGAGCTGAGTTGTTTCGGCCTGGTCCTCCTGCTCTGCATTTAGTTCTGTGCTGCCCTGTGCTTTGGCTGAGGTTCTCCAGAATCACTCTTCAGAGTCTGGGAGTCCCTGCACTTTGCCTTCTTGCTCATGGGACATCTTCCTTCGTGGAAGCTGGAGGATCTTGTAGCGCACCGCGGTGGAGTGGGGCCGTTTGTGAGGCTCTTCTGGTCGTTGCTTTTAGGTCTCCAGAGAGGCCTTCTCATGTCGGGTCCCACAGGGTTCTTTAGGGAGGGGAAGTGTCCTCGCACTATTGAATTAGCTTTTGTTTCCACGGTGCAACCCGAGGCTCGCTGGGCAAGTGCTCTGCAGTGAGCTGCGGCCCGGTCTGTGCTCTAACCAGGGAGCTGAAGCCCAACTCTAGGAGTCTGTGCTTAGCTTTAATTCTTGGTTCACCTTCCAATTTAATTCCCACCCTTCCCTACCTGCCCAGTTTTTATTTTGTCAACTTTGTCTTTATCTTTCATGTATTTCACTGAGTTTTCTTTTAGTTCTTCTTTTTTTGAGCATTCTGTCCTTTTCAGTTTTAAATGGTTACACTGATCTGTAAGGTATTTTAGATTTATTTTATATTTGCCTGTATATGCAATATGTGCTTATAGGGTGCCTGCAGAATTTAGAAGAGAGCATCAGATGCCCTGGAACTGGAGTTAGGGATGGTGGTGAGCTACTCTGCTGGTGCTGGGAACTGAACCCTGGTCCTCTGCAAGAGCAGCCAGAGCTCTTAACTACTCAGCCACCTCCAGTTTCTGAGAGGCTCAGTGATAGATGTTCAGGTGTTTTCTTCTCACAGTTTAGGTCTTTCCTCTAGCTTTTGTATTAGCTTTCGTGTCTGGACCTGGTTTTCCTCAATTCATGAGTAGTCCCTCCTAGAGGTGCTGATAGCAAACTGCCAGTCGTTTCCAGCGTGTGAGTGCTGTCTGGTACTGTGCCTGCAGACATGGAAGCAGGCTGGTGTTATTTGGAGGAACTTGAGTTAGGATCTTGGGTCTTTTCTGTAGCATGTAAGGTTCCAGACTGCTTTGGGGTTTCTTTTAGTCTGACTACCAGCTGCCTGGTACTTCAAGGATGACTAGGAACGTGGCTCCTGGCTGTCATCTCATCCTTGTGTACTTAGAGGTCTACCCTCCCAGCATAGCCTCTGCCCCTTCCATAGCCTCTGACTTTGGAGTAAGAAGTCCCTTCTGTTCTTTGCTGGGATGCAGTGGGACAATGTCTACATCTCTCAGGCCTGGTTAGCAGGCTGCAACCTATTTTCTTATCGTGTCTCTCTCCTCTTCTCACCCCTCGCAGAGGGGCTGGTGTCCACAGCTCCTAAGGCTGAAGAGCACTTTTGCCAGGGGCTTGCATCCCACCTTTTCTGTCTCTGGGGTTGGTTACTCAGGGCCACGTCTCTCCTTCTGAGCACCAGCTTTGTTGTTTTTGAAACACAGACGCTCTTTCTTGTCTGGCCTGCTGTTGTGTCTATAGTTACAGGGAGAGAATAGCCCAAAGAAACAAGCTTCTTCACTGATGCTTAGTGTGGTTTAAAGAGAGCAGAATCAGAAGCGAGAGAGAGAGAGAGAGAGAGAGAGAGAGAGAGAGAGAGAGAGAGTGTGTGTGTGTGTGTGTGTGTGTGTGTTTGTGTGCACGTGGGGGCGTGTGCGCCGGGCAGGCCATTCTTACCTGGAGCCGATTAGTTACATTGTAACAAAAGCTTTCCATTCTATGCAACATTTGTTTTTCTTTCCTGGCTTTGATCTGTGAGGTGATTTAATGTGTTTACTGTATTTTCCTAATCTGCTAGAGTAGTAATTCTGTCACAGTAGGGAGAGGGCAAAGGCACACTTGAGATTTTCTAGGGCACTTATGTTGGCAGTCAGAGAAGCATATCGTCTGCCTCCCATGGCCTTGTGCATGCTAGGTGAATGCTGGACCACTGAGTTCCTTCCTCCACTTCAGCCCAGTGGGTTTCTTAAATCTGAGTATCTTCTGGAAATTTTGTCACTGATGGTTCTGAGATGTCTGATAAGGGTTTGTGTCATTTACAAGTTGCCTTTGCCAGTGAGATGTAATTAGTTTGGGGCAGGAGATGAGCTCATTTACTGTATGTAGGTCAGCTGTAACACTTTATAGCTCCTAAAGCCGAGGCACCCTGGAGTGGAGTAGGCTTCCTGACACCATGGAGGCAGAAAGAGCAGGCCCACAACCTGTAGTTCTTATCTGCTCAGCAGGTCTGGGCCTTCACTGGGCCTACCTCTCCAGAGCTGCACTTGTGCCACTAGGTTCAGTGCTGATTCAAGACTTTGAAAAGAAAATCTTGAGCCTTAGAGTTAGGCATTTGTCAGAAATGGGCAAAACAGGGCCAGGGAGATGGCTCCCCAGGAAAAGGGCTTGCTGCTGAACCGAGAACCTAGTTCAATACCGAGTACACATGTGGTAGAGAAAGCTGGCTCCCACACACCACCCTTTGACTTCCCTGAGCACTTCTATACAGTGAATAAGTGAAAGATTAATAAATAAATAAATAGATAGATAGGGGCTGGAGAGTTGTCTCAGTAGTCAAGAGCCCTGGTTGACTTTAGAGGACCCAGGCTTGCTTACTTTCATTTCTGAGGTTTCTTTCAAGGCCAGTTTGCTCCATTGCTCTGGGGCTGAGAGGAGGTAGAGCACCTCCAGGACTCAGTGAACAGAGATGGACACTCTGTGATCCTGGGAGAATACAGTGTCTATGGTGGGACAGGGGGTTGGGGCTTCATCTTTGGTCTTACTAGACACTGAACCGAGATTGAACGCACTCCCACCCCCACTCCACGAGTGTTGGCTTTATCGTAGTCATGTTAGGTGACAAGGCTTATCAAGGTAGTCTTTTATAATACTTCATTTTAGCTTTAAAGCAAGGGAACTGAATGTTTTGAAATAATTGGAAGTTTCCCAGTTCCTTTGGCTGACTACTTACGGAGCCTGTGGCAGGCAGTGCTGTGTGGAGTTTATAGCACACTGCTGCATGGACAGCTCTGTAAAGAGCACAGCAGGTGACAGTGGCTTGTGCCACTGAGAACGGGTGGACACAGGAAGTTAGTGCAAAAGCCGGGACTAGAGAACCATTTGGAATCAGCTAGATATTTGCATGCTGAGCTGTGAGGGTGCTCCAGGTGAACATGCTCTAGTGCGTGTCCGTGTGTGACTTTCCTGGGGGCAGACCAGCCAGTGTGCAAATCTCTACTGTGCCCTAATTTTCTACACTTAAAACATGGTCCCCGTCATCATAGTGATTTGTGTTGTATTTCTGGTGCCCGCTCTCTCCCCCTTCCTCTCCTGCCCATGGATCTTGGGCATAGGACAGTGTTCTTGCTTAAACGATGAGCGTTCTCCATATCTTCTCCCATTTGAACTTCTCTGTTTTTATTTTATGTCCTTCTTTGACATTTAGGAATTAATGTTAGGCTTTCTGATTAAAGCACAGAGATATCACTTTTATTAGAAGAAACATGGGGGCTTGAACAGAAAACTTGACAAGGGTGTGGGCATGGCAGTGAGGAGAGGGGAGCCGCCGTGAGCATAGAGTCACTTCCTTGGGCTGGGAAAACTCTGAGAGCCCACAAGCTGGCCTTGCAGGATTGCTTGTCTGCCTTGCCTCAGACCCCCAGGCCTTCTGTAAATGCAGCATTTGAATGTACCTAAGATAGTCCAAGATCCCATTTGCCTGCTGTAAAGTAAGTGCTGTGTAAATACCGTGTTGCTTAAGGAAGATATGCCAGGCATGGTGTCCCACACCTTTAGTCCCAGTACTTAAGGAGGCAAGTGCTTCTTTTTTAATTGGAGACCAGCTTGGCTTACAAAGTGAGTTCAAGGCCAGCTAGAGCTACATAGTGAGACTCTGTCGTAAATACACACACAGGTGTGGGCCGTGCGTCAGCTGTTTAAGCACTTGGAGTTAGTCGGAGTCTGGTTGCGGATGGTTACTTTTCTGCCCAGTGGTGCTTCTTTTTTATATAGGAATCTGTCCATAAGAATGGCTGGCTTTGTGGAGGAATGAAGGGATGGGGGCACATGGGCTGTTTGATACAGGGCTGTGGTGGATCAGCTTTACCCTGGTCCGGTACCTGGTTCCAGTTTGTAGCTAGGAAGGAAGGAGCCCCACTCTCTTTGATGCTCTGTTGAGTCCATCAGACTAAGCTTCAGGAAATGTGAGAGCAGAAGTGTGTGGGATGCGCGTAGCACATAACCTCTGCTTGCTTGTCTGAAGTCTGTGTCTCACTAAGGGGTCAAGGCTCTGTGCTGCATGCAACCAGACTCCGACTTCAGATTGTAGATTCTCAAATTCGGGGCTGTTGACTGGATCACCATCCCTAATGTAGAGTGAATTTCAAGTGCTTCCAAGTGTGGATTTAGAAATAGTTTCAATGTCAAGTTTTTATGTTAGGAACAATCAACTTGGACTTTTGTTGTCGTTGAGATGGTCCCTCTACATAGCCCTAGATGTCCTGAAACTTGGTTTGTAGACCAGGCTGCTTCAGACTCACAGGAGATCACTGTTCCTGGCTTCTGAGTGCTAGGCTTAAAGGCTTGGGCCGCCACGCCTCAACAGTTATTTTAACATTTCACTCATTTTATGTATTTATAAAAATATTTAAATAGGTTTTCTTAGTATGTACGAGAGCTTTGCCTGCATCTCTGTGTGTTTACCAGGTGTGTCCTGTACCCATAGACATGAAGAGGGCACTGACTTTCCTGGGATCAGAGTTTTAAGAAGGGTGGGAAGCCACTGTGGTGCTGGGAATCCAACTGTGGTTCTCTCCAAGAGCAGCTGGTGTTCTCAGCAGCTGAGCCACCAACCCTCCAGCCCCTTACTTGGTTCTAAAATAAGTATAATTTGTGAATTGAATAGGAAGTAATAATTGAAGATAGTTTTTAAAAATATGGGTACCTTGTAAATGGTCAGGACAATAGAGATGTTTCAACAGCACATAATGATCACCAGCTTGTTTTATTTTGGGATCTATTATGATTAGTTTGTTCCGACACCTTTGTCCTGAAACCTAGAACGGCTGATGTGTGCTCTTCATTAAAAGAGACCTTGTAGTGTGAAGTTGAATATAAATGCCTATTTTATCAGCTCTCCTTTTCTGTGGGAACTTGCTTTTAGTGGTCTATAAGTAAAAGCAAAAATCAAAACTATTGCATATTTCTTGTCGTTTTCCAGGCTGAACTCACAGGAATCAAATGGCGTAGGTACAATTTTGGAGGGCACGGGGACTGTGGACCCATAATTTCAGCCCCAGCCCAAGATGATCCAATCCTGTTAAGTTTCATCCGCTGTCTGCAAGCCAACCTGCTGTGTGTATGGCGTCGTGATGTCAAGCCAGATTGCAAAGAGCTCTGGATATTCTGGTGGGGAGATGAACCCAACCTAGTGGGAGTAATACATCATGAACTGCAGGGTAAGGATTTTGTTTTCCCTTAAAAATTGTTTTCATATGTTTTTTTGAACAGTTGTAAACTTTGGAATTTATATTTAAGAGTTGCTTAAAACAGAGATCCCAAGCGCTCAGTACATGGTATGCTTGTCAGAGAGTATCCTCGCCCCCTCCCCCCTCTCTGTCCCATATTTCCTTTACCTTAAACTCTCTTGTCCTTCCCCAGTCATGCTGAAAATTAGAATCTTGTAAAGTCACGTCAAGTCTATTTATTATTATTTACACTCAGTCACCATGTAGCCTTAAACTTGAAGCACTCCCCTGTCTCAGCTCCTGGCTGTCTGGCCTCTGAAATCACTATGTTAGAGTACTGGGTGCCCAGTGTGCAGTGTCTGGGTGCAGACAAGGCTCTGACCCCATTTTAAAATTAATAGTGAATTGTGAGTAACTAGTAAGACAGCTATATGGGCAGAAATTGTTTTTTCCTCTTTGGATTTTGCTTGCTCAACTCTTTTTGTTGGCAAATTGGAAATGCGGAAATCTAGTGCACCCTTTGTTGGACACTGTTTTGGGGAAAGATAAGTTTCTGTAAAGTATCTCAGCTTACTTATTTCTCTTATTGACTTCAGAAATCCTACGTTTTAACTAACTAAATTTTGACTTTAGTTTGCATCTGACACCTAGAAACTTTGAATTAATGCAAACTATGTCAGTCTAAACCGTCTTTTCTACCTACCTACCGCACACCTGCGGTAGCAGGGACGAGGAGTAGTAGGTTTCCGCCCCTCTAGCCAGCTTTCGCTTTCGCACCCTACAGAACTCAGTCAGGAGCCAGTCCAGGGCTCATTCTGTGGTTGGAGGCGGACCTTCCCACGCTGCTGTGCTGCCCGAGGACTCCCTGAGTCAGAGCCCTGTGGAGCTGGGTGACAGGCTGCGCCCCTTGCTTGGCTAGCGCACATCTCCGTGGGGAGTGCTGGCCCTTCTCACCTGGCTTTGGACCTTAATCTGCTCTAGTTAATTTGTGGTTGAAATGTTGCAGGCATTGCTGAGATATTTTGTTAGTTTATGTTCTCATTATTTATTACGGGAAGACATAAAACAAACTCCAGTGTGTTCTTGTGGGTCTGTTTTAAAGACTCTAAATTTGCCTAAAGGATTTTCTGCCAAATTCTTGAGACTTGTTGGCAGCCCAGGTTTTTGTTTTTTCGTTTTTTCTTTCTTTCTTCTTCTGTTGGTGGTATCTCTTGCCATAGCAGCTAGGGGGCAGTACAGCACAGTGGACTAACTGAGCTAACTGTGGGATGGATGCAAGCCTTTTCCCTGATGCTTCAGTGTTTGTTCACTCTGTCTTAGGTGAGGTTGCTTACTGGTGGGCTCGTCTGCAGGCTCAGCATTTTCACTCATCTGCACACCTTGGGTAATGAGTAGGGATGTGGTGAAGTCAGCGCTTGGGTTCCAGGGTCTCTAAGCGAGCGTCCAGCTGGATGCTCCTTGTCATACTTGTTTTCTTGAATATAAAAATACTGCATTCTTTTAGCTTTTTCATGTATGGGTTTTTAAACATTTTTCTCCTTTAGTTTTTAATCTTAAAAAATATTTTAAACTAACACTGATTGATTGATTATCTATTGATCTATTGTGGGAGGCTGTGTGCACCATGGCATACTTGTGGAGCTCACAGGACAACTTTTGGGAGTTCTCTGTCTCCTCCTACCGTGTGTGTCCTAAGGCTCAGCTAGCTTAGTAACAAGTACCTTTACCTGCTGACCCATCTCCCAGCTCTTTCCTGTTATTTTTGGTTCTGTTTCTCCTTACTGATGTCTTACATTCATTTTGTAACAAGTCAGAAAACCAATGGCCTGTCTTGACAGCAAGGTGGGTGCTGTTCTTGGAGACCAGCTTGTCTGTCACCGAGCTAAAACTCGTGTAAGCTTGGGCTGCTTTTTCTTAGCTGCTTCACGTCACACACATAATTCATTAATTTGAGAATATATTGGCAAAGAGTTAAGCAAAGATTGACTTACTTTTGAATGGTTTTTGTTTTGTCTTAAATCATAGAAACATTATTTTTTTTTTTTTAAATCAAGGTCTTACTTACTTTGTAGGTCTGGCTGACCTGGAACTTGCTCTGTACATCAGGCTGGCCTAGAAATCACAGGAATCTGCCTGCCTTTGCCTCCCAAGTGCAGGGGTTAAAGGCGCACACCACATCCTGCAGACACACTACATTTTAATCAGACAGGACAACAGGATGACCACGTGAAAGACCGAGGTGGCAGTGGGGACAGCTGCTGTTTGGGCACGGGCATGAACCGATCGATGCTGCTTACCTCATCTTTGTCTGACACTGTCAACTGACTGGCTGTTTTTGCCCAGGAGAGTGGCATCTTGTTTATGTTCTTCCCTTTTGAGAACTATGAAGTGTGTGCTCTTGCTGAGCAGCCATGACATCCTGGAGTGTCTTCTCTCGGTTTGGAAAAGTTAGAGCAGAGGCAGTCACACAAATTGTCCATTTCTGCATGTAAAAGTGGCTGAATGAGTAAATTATGTGGCTCAAGCATTAGGAGATACTTGAAATTTAATTAGTGAGTGGCCTTGTGAAGAGTAGTCAGGAAAGCCATGGGGGAAGGGCGGGGTGGGGGTGGGGAGCAGAGTTCCTATTGGTTGCTGTAGAATGGAGAGTGTAACCCTTCCTTTCCCAGTCTGTTTGAGAGTTACTTTATTTGGGGCAGTATGAGTCCTGCTAGCAGACGTGAGTGTGAGGCACAGGGCAGGCAGCAGGGTTATAGCAGTAGCAGAGGCACTGAAGCACCGCTCATGCTTTTTGGTTCTGTTGTGCACCTTGTCACCGTGTGACTTTGTAGCATACTGCTGACAAACCACAGTGAATACCAAGCTGCTGCCTCGGTATCCACGTGTGCACATTAGTAAAGTAGCCTCACAGAGTGAGAGTGCTCCTTCAGGACACAGTGTTGGATCCGTGTACTTGGAATGCTTGAAATATCTGGAGCTCTGTGAGGGAAGGTGGCCAGCTGAGGGGAGGTGGTGGACATTGTGAGCTCGGAGGCTTGGCTTCGGGTCCTGCATCGTCATAGCTGCGAGCCTCTGCTCAGTTTATTTAACTTGTCATTGCCTGAGTCTCTTCACTGTAAATTGGATTAGGGGGCTAACGTTAGTAAAGACCTGAGCTAGCACACCAGCAGCCACTCTGGAACTGTGTTGTAGCTGTCGGCCATTGCTACTGCACTGACAACTGTGGGCTCACAGACAACAGTTAACATTTTGGCATTTTCTAAGCAATTGATTCTGTTCTGGGTATCAGGTAGTGCCAAGTATCAACTTCTACTTTCAAGCTAAAATAATTCTTTTCTAGTTTTAATGTTTGAGTGGGGAATAGGGAATGATAAAAATGTCACAGTAGCAAAGTTAACATGCTCATAGGAAATTTATCTCTGTTTTTTCATAAACTTTTCTGTGTGTGCGCGTGTGTGTTGTGGGTGTGCATGTGCTACTGTGGACGTGTGTGTATGTGTGAACATGTTGTGGGTGTGCATGTGCTACTGTGGGCATGCAGTAGAGATTGGAAGGCAACTGTTGGGAGTCTGCTCCTCCCACCACGGATTCTGGGTCATGGATGCAGGTCTGCAGGCTTGTGTGGCAAGGGCTTTTGCCTGTTGAGCCATCTTGCTGGACCCTTCTCTGCGTTTCATAGCAAGCCCAGATTGTTGTAAGCAGAGGACAGTTGGTTTAGCTTGTTGTACACTCTAAGTAGAATCTCCTCGTTCCTGAGTGTGTGTGGCCGTGTGAGTGATTCTGTTTGTGGGTCCAGTTAGAGGAATTTAGAGTCTAACGGTGGGTCATAGGCGCACACACCAGGCTGTGCACAGGCCTCTACTAAGAGTAAGTGTGGGGGTAGACCAGGATGGCCGTCGCCTCACAGGGGTTGTGTGTCACCACAGCCAGCCCGACACAGTTACCACATTCCTATTTTACTAGATGTTGTTGTGAATTAGTTTGCTAAAGCTATAAAGTCGCAATCGTTTTCATTGGATGATGACTGTATGAACACGTACGCTTACTTAAATGTTTGATTTAATGAGGTATACACACTGCAGAGATGTGACACTTCCTAAGACTTGAATGAGTAACAAAGTCTTATTGTGAAATTATGGGAAGATATCCACTCAAATTCTTTCATATGAAGAATAGAAAGAGATTCAGTGAACTAGAATTATTAAGCTACACATGCTTGCAATTGAGAGAGCAAGCTGAAGTCTTAACTTTCTACTGTAAATAACATCAGTGTGTTACCGCAGGCAACTTACTGAACCATGTAATTAGGTTTTTTTAAAAGAAAAATGAGACATTTAGACCAAGATTGTAGTGAGATAGGATGTGAAGGGAAGGCTGTGTTCACTGATATGAACATTAAGCAGTTGGCAAAATTATACAGATTATTGCTTTAGGGAAACGTCAGAGTTGTGATGGGTTATTATCGGGAGGCAGGGACATTGCGCTCTAGTGTTTTTATTAACATGAAAACTCTACAGTGAACACAAGTAGAAATCTTTTAAAACTTATTTCTGTTAATTTTACTATGTGTTTGTCTGTGCGTGAATTTGTGCACATGCGTGTGGGCACTTAAGGGGCTCAGAGCCACTGGGTGTCTTAGAGATGGAGCTGTCTGTGTTGGGACCCTCTGTCAGAGCAGCGAGCGCTCTCCTCTGCTGAGCCGCCTCTCTGGCCTGCAAAGTCTCCTTTAACGAAGTGTTAGTATCTTTGGAACAGATTGGATGCCGATTGTCGGTAGGTCAGTCATATTTCGTGCATGAATGGACATAGTTTGGTGAGGAGTGTGCTCTGTGGCGTGGTCTTGCATGGTGGTTTTGAGTATTGCTGGGTTCGGGTTACTCTCTCCCCACTGGTGTCTTTTTCTTTCAAAAGCTTGTCTTTGCATAGTGGACTTTAAGATTTAGTTGGGGTCGTTGTACACTAAAAGGATAAAATTGTAGCCCTTGTTCTGGGAGGCCAATTTAAGTGTAGGACTGGGAAATCGGGGGACTGAGCCAAAGGCCTCATTCAAGAAGTAATCACATATTTGAGTATTGGCTTTGAAGGGCTTTAGAGTCATAGGTTTATGTAGAGAACTGGTCTTGGATTTATTAACACTTTTTTCTTTGCTGCCATAGTCAAATGACATTATGCTCTCACGGTTCTTTTCTATAGGAAAGGGCATGTGTCCCTGACATAAACTGGGGTTTCCAGAGGAGCTTAGGTTTTTGTAGGTGAACAAGGTCTGCACACAGGATCTCATTTTTGTCAGGGTCTGTCTTTGGAGGAGAGTTCTGCTGTTGTCATCTCTCTGTTAGTACGGGAGCTTACCTTGCACCACCCAGTTAGTCTAGAATAAACAGTCTCCAGAACCTGGCGGAGTCCACCTTGACAACAGGGTGGAAGATGAACAGTGCTTTTGGGTCAATAAAAACTTGATACAAATGCTTGACCACTGTTATCATGTGCTAGTCTAAAGTGCCTTGCTGAAGTGCTAGGCTCTGGCTGTGGGCATTGGAGGCCTCTCCATTTCCATTTACTCATGTTGTCATGCTGGGATGCTCAGATGAGGCAGCAGTTAGTGCTTAGGCTGCCTCAAGTTGTTCTGTGCTCTCCGCTGAGAGTACAGGAGACTAACTTGCCTTGTAGATCTCTATGCAGAGTTTATTGTCAGTAATGGCTAGACAAATGTTTATAAGCACAATCTCCGTTTGATTTTGTTTGTAGTTGGAAGTGAGAACTTAATCTACTCAGCCATGAGTATTATTAGAGCTAAGGTTTTTACAACTGGTCTCAAGTATGGGAACCATAAGGGACACATAGATAGGCAGGGCACACAGCCAAGCTTCCCTGCAGATGCAGTCTCTGGCACTCACTGTAGACTCATTTTCTGACTGAGCTGATGCCCTAATGTGTCCTGAAGAGATTCTCTTGGATCCATTACAGCTGGTCAGTGTTGAGTGATTTTCTATAGACTTTCCCACAAGTTCTGGGCCACACACCCTCTTATAGCCTCAGTATTGGTGAATGCATTGTCTGTGTGATTGGGTCTTGTTCTGACCCTGGCAGTGAGTTCAGCCACCGCACATTATCCCTGAGGCCCATCTAGGGCCGAACTAGAAGCCTTCTGCATGGCTCACGTGACTGTGCAGCTGGTCTATGCTGTTACGGTAGTGGGACTGAGTGGGAAGGCTGCCAGGGCCCTGTGGTGACATAGCACCTTCCATTGTAGAGTGGATCACACAGCACAACTGACCTGACTGAACAGGAATGCAGGGGATGAAGCAGATGACGTGTGTGCAGTGGAAAAGCAAAGATAAGAGCCCCAACTGCTGTCTGGCACTGGCTTCTTTCCTGGACATGCAGAATACCTCATTTTTAGAAGTTTCTTTTATTTCTCAAGTTTCTGGGCTTGGGGAGGAGTCAAGGTGCCTTTCTGAGTTAAATATGAAAGGCTTTTGTTTAGCAGGCAGGTTTCTTGACATAGCGGTGTCCTAGAGGGACATATCTACAAGTGCCTGTCTGAGAAGTGAGGCGTGAACCTAGGAAAGGGGCCGTCTCTGCACTAAGATGATTTCTTTTTCACAGTTGATCTTGAACTTGTTTAAATGTGAGCTATTTTGGTGCTTGCTGTGCGTAAGGAAGTATGCTGTTCACACAGAGATATATTTAGCCTAAAGTAGACAAATTCAGACATTCTATGCTGTTTCAGGTACTGTATTTTTAGCTTGTTTTAGAAAGTAGCCTGGCAGATATTTATAATGAAAAGCATGTCTACAGTGGCATCCTTGGACAAGAGGATGTCTGTGTGTGAAGGGCAAAGGTGTTTGATGGTGCTTTGTGTCAGAAGATCTCTACTGCGTTGAATGACCTTGTCTGTGACAGGTTAGAGATGCCAATGCAGTACTGCAGGTGACCTTGCTGCACAGAAGTCATTGTCTAAGGTGGCTGTTCTCTGGTCCCTCCCTACTCATCCCTGCTTTTTACTGGAAAACCTTGAACACATCCCAGTTTCCACCTTCCAAGTGCTAAGGTTGCAGATGTGCTCCCCCTCTCGGCCTCCGTAATGAATCACAAGGTGTGTGTGTGTGTGTGTATGTGTGTGTATGTGTGTGTTCAGTGTTGAGAAAAGTTGTCTCACAGCATTGCTGGCTGTGGCTGTGTGAGGTGAGGTCCTGAACATTTTGTGTGGGAATCCCAGGTAGGACCCTGACGCTGCTGTTTTAAACTGTGTGTGTCTGGGAAGCCGCAGCTTGTCCTGAGCAGGAGCTGGCCGAACTTCTTCCGAGCCTGGTGCATGTAGAACTAATAGGACCGTTTGATCAGCAGGGATTATGACTCCGAGTTCATGCTGTGTGCCATAATGAATGGTTCTTTTTCCTATATTTTATTGGTAGAATCATTTTTATTTGTACTTATTGTACCTAATTTTACAGCAGCAGTAAACTAGGAATAGATAATGGCCTTGAAACCAGACAGTGATCAGATATTTATAGCTAGCGTCTTATGTACCAGGTATTTTGATCAATCTTTCAGTAGAGAGTAGTTTTGCCTTTACTTTTCCCCCTAGTCTTACTTTGAATGACTTATAGGAAATAGTCAAGATCCTGCTGCTCTGCCTTTACCTCTGGTGTTGGTTAAATACTGTGGGGCAGATTTCGTGTACAGAATAGATGTGGTAGGACTTGAGTGCCTGACACCAGTGTGACTGTACCAGTGTGACTGTACCAGTGTGACTGTACCAGTGTGACTGTGAAGTGACTCGAGGCACTTTCTATGAAGAACAGAACACACGCTTTCTGTCAACTTTTAAGATGTTTTTTAAAGTTTCATTCATTCTTTCAGAGCATGTATATTTGTGTGCACATGTGCATGCGTTCACCCCACAGTACATATGTGGAGATCAGAAGACACATTGTGGGACTCCTTCCTTCCTTCCTTCCTTCCTTCCTTCCTTCCTTCCTTCCTTCC
>JADRCH010000204.1:2024944-2050137 GCA_019843965.1 Rhynchomys soricoides | reverse complement strand
TCCTTCCTTCCTTCCTTCCTTCCTTCCTTCCTTCCTTCCTTCCTTCCTTTCTTTGATATGGGGTGGAACTCAGGCTGTCCAGCTTTGCCTCGAGCACCTTTGCCTGATGATCCTCTTGCTGGTTTGTTTGCAGTTTCGTGTTCACCATTGTTGATGGCCTCTTAAGATATATCAGAATCCTTTCTCCCCAAGTGCTCAGCCTTAGCCTGAGAAGTGGGGATCTAGAAGAAGCTGGCTTTGTCATATAGTTTCCATGTAGAAGTCTGAGTACAGGGTAATTGAGCTGGAAGAAGCAAATATTGACTGAAAGTCTTATCCACGTGATTATTCACGGCAATTTCAGCTGACACTGTGCTCCTGAGATAGGTGTTTGTATGGTGGGTGCTGCCAGAGCCTAGCTGAGCTGCTGTTTAGTCCATGAATGTGAGGCTCAGATCGGGCGGCTGCTGTGAGGCTCACCGAGTGGGTGGTCTAGCTTTAATGCTGAGAGTGTTTTAGAATACAGGCTCTAGGCATTCAAAGGTTCAATGTTTCCAAAGCACGGCAGAGTCCTTTAATTACACCATTCGTAGGAAGAGGCAGGGGAATTGTCATTAAGTTTGAATTCTAGGCCAGCCGGTGTTATATCTCAAGACTTGTCACAAACAAACCAAACCAGAACAAAGAAATTGGAAGCATTATCTAGTTTCTTTATTTTTTTCTCAGAGTCTGTAACTCTTTGTAAAATTGGTGAATTAAGTTTGAAACAATTTTGTTTGCTTTTTGAGACAGGGTCTCCCTGTGTAATCCTGGCTGTCCCGGAACTCACTATATACAGTAGGCTGGCCTTGAACTCAAAGAAGCTTTATTAAAAAAGAAAGCTGGAGAAAGCTAAAGGAACAGTTTTACCTAAATCTCACCCTGGAGTGGCTGGCATGCCTCTCAGAAATAGCTCTTCTTCCTCCCTTTGGATAAAACGATTTGAACCTTCAGCTAGTCCACCTGGAGAGATTCTCAGCCAGTCATGTCATTGCATATTGAGCGGGAATTCTGGGCAGAGACACCAGAGGTGGTGTGAGGAACCCAGGAGAGAGCCTGTGAGAAGCAGCCAGCGTTGAGATCTGGCCCACAGACTCACCTGTCCCCCCAAACCCTCTGCCCCTTCTTTTTAAACTTTGCACAAAGGACAAAGATACCATTGACTTTGCCAAGTGGCTGGGATCCACAGGACCGTTTGACTTTAAGTTTGAGTGCCCGTTGGGTTGAGAAGACAGAAAACTAACCTTGCCTTTGTTATATTTAGGAGTGGGTTATAATTCCCAATGTGCTAAATACTGTAAGGAGGATTTGAATGACATAGCTAGAGTAAAGCTACTCACTGTTAAGGAAACTAAACTGTTATTTTTTATTCAGTATTTGGGCTTTAAGATAATTTGCTTGAAAGACAACTTGATCATGGAACACCTCTAGGATTGGTTTAGCAAAGATGCACAGGCGACCAGCTGGAGCAGTGGTTCTCAACCTCTGGGTCATGACCCCCTCACCACTCTTACGTATTTATTTGAATGTTTAGTGATGAGTTTTATTATATGTGTATATGTGTTTGGAGGACTTTGATGATTTTTAAAATTAGAGGTGGCATGAGAATGTTGCTGGTACCCACTTAGGGATTCAGCTCTTGGGATGAAGTGATCTTGACCTGTCACCCTGATTGTCTGTAGGAGAAGCAAGAAGAGGAAAAGCAGTTAGTGACGATCATAGGGCCTGCTGGTGCCCAAACTGGAGGGAAGTTTGGTGTTATAGATAGATTTCATTTAAATCGAAGATATATTTGTGTATGTATATGTACCCGCACACGCGCCTGCGTGTGTGTGTGACAGTAAACTTGGTTTATGTTTGAAAATATTTCCTCTGGCTTTACCTTTGAACTAGACATTCTGAAGGGCGGGTTTATAGTTTACTCTTTCCTTTCAGAGTCTGGAGGAAGAGAAGACACTTGTTGATAAGTGATTTGAGCTTCATTAATTAACTTTTGAATCTAGTCACTGATTTATTGCTGCACAAGAAGATCAGCCAAATGGCCCCAGGAAGCTATTTCATTCACCACCCCCTCCCATGGGAGAAGATGGGTGAAGAATTTCATACTAGTTCACTTTATTGGAGAGCAATAAGAACTGAAGTCTAAACTAAAAAGTTCGTGAGTCCTTGGAGTTTGCAAGTAGTGTCTTCGAGTCCCAGATTTGTTTTAAATGCTGATATTGGAACTGTAATAGACAGTAGTAGGTAATTTTTCTTTTTTCTATGATAATGGTCTCTGATTGCTATAGCAACATCCCAGAAGAGGCTGTAGGAGCTAATGACAGACAGTGTGTCGGGAGTTACCTGGTTGCTAAGACTGTGGTGGATCTTCAGCGTCAGAGAAAAAACTGACGGTTACAGCTCCTGTGACCTTTCTTCTCCTTTAGGGATTGCTTGAGACCCCAGTAGGTTCTAAGCCTACCATCTTGTATAATTTGATTATTAGGGTTTAATTTTGTTTCCCTCATAATAAGCTAAAGTTTTTTGGGGGACTTTTGGGGGGAGGTGGGATGGGGTTATGATCCATACAGATTAACTTTGTGTCTCTGTCCAATTTTTTGGGCTTACAAACAAATCCTTCTAGAAAGTGCCAGTTTATCAGTGTCAGTGTGCGCAGACAAAAGGACTGGAGGCTTACATTTCTGATGCTCAGAAATTTTGTGGTTTTTTACTCTTAGTTACTTTTATTCAAATAAAGTAGCACTCCCATCGTTTATAGGAATTAACTTGTTATTATTTAATAATTGCTTTGAATCCTCTGGGTTTCCAAGAGGATACTTTGTATATACTGAGTTCTAATGACAGACACAACTTTGATGCTCTGTGTGTGCGGCTCTAAGACATTTTTAATTACTTAAGCAGATACTGAGCTGCTCTTATGATCTCAGATTCCTGCAGTTCAGTCACACTGCTCCAGGAATGCTCCCCAGCATACCTAGCTAGAACCAAATTTTAAATTAAAAAAAAAAAAAAAAATAATTTGTATGTGTGTTTTGCCTGCATATGTATCAGCTTGCTCTTTGTGTACCTGGTGCCTGTAGAGGCCAAAGGAGGGTCTCGGATCCCTTGGAACTGGAGTTAACGATGGCTGAGACCTGCCACATGGGTGCTGGGGTCTAAACTCTATCCTGTTCAAGAGCAGCAACTGCTCATAATTGCTGACCCGTCTTCAACCCCCTTCCCCCAGAGCAAATTTTAAACTGATCATACTAAAAGATTAAAATGTCAGGTAGGCAGTCATTGAGAAGGGAATATTTTTAACATTAACAGTGGAACAGAAACCATTTGGTACTTGGGATGAGTGGCTACCCTTGTTAAGCAAAACTTGGAATGTTTTAGACTTATCTGTCTGCTGTATTGTACATCAATCTTGTATTTCATTAAACTAACCCTGAATTCCTAAGTTTGGCTGCTTTTAAGTACCAGTGAGGTTACGGGGGCCCAAGTGTGGGTTTAGAAACCAGAGGGGCTGGCGTTGGTGGTGAACTTCAAGAAAGGCTCTGTATTCTAGTTTAGTCTCAGACTCCTGTTGTCCCACGTGGACAGCCAGCATTCGCCCTCAAAGGGAAGGGGCTTTGTCATTGAGGCTATCTGCAGCACTTAACTGTCCAGGGCATTCTGACTCAATACTCTGTTCAATATGGCGGCCCTATGCCTCATGTGGCTATTCAAGTTGATGTTCATTATGATTAAATATATAGTTCAGACCTTAGTAAAGTTCATATCTTCAGCTATGACTCATTTCAGTTGCTCAGAGGCCACATGTGGCTGGTGACATCCTATTGGACAGTGTAATAAAAACCTTTCAATTGCTGTGATAGTTCTTTCTGTTGGCCTAGCTTGGGCTCCATCCTAAGGAAGAGGCAGCAGAGGTGTCTTCTGAACAGAAAGACCCAGCAAGGTGTGCTGGGAAGGTGTTGTCTGCCCGGGGCTTGTGGAAAGTGTCAGAGGTTTCTCCTCCTTCCTTTCTGAGATGGTAGTAAATTTACTTATGATGGCAGAGAACTAATTTTTTAGTGATTTTCGAAGGCATCATGGACAGCTCAGATGGTGAGCCGTCTCGACAGCCTGCCGTTTCCAAATGCTGCCATTGCTGTTGGCTGCGTGGGAAACTTCTTTAGTTCTCATAAAAACACTTGACTGTGTACATTTTTCTTAAACCTAGGCAGGATTTGTGGCTTATTTTTGAACAGTTTGGCTTCTGTGCCAAAGAAACTGGAGCAGATGAACCGGGCCAGTTTTTCGATCTCGGCTTCCTTGGTAGACATGACGGTTCATTTTAATTGTCAGCAGGACAGCTCTCCATGAGGGATTGTGAGGTTCCATGTCTGTGGGAGCCAGTAAGGTAGTGGAAGGAGGGAGTCTGCCAGCTTGGGCAGCGGCATTCCTCGATGGAGGGGATCCTGGGTGGTGTAAGGATGGAGAAAACAGTCGGTAGCAGCCATTGCTCTCGATTGCCATCGCTGTTACTTAGCCACAGGTTCCTGCTGCCTTGCCTGCTCTACAGTGACAGATAGCCTGTAGACTAGAATCGGGAGCCAGTGATCTCCCTGGCCTTGAAGTTGCTTTGGCCAGAGTATTTTCTCCCAGTAGCAGGAAAGGGAACTAGGAAAACTGTTATGTAGTGCGCTTGCACAGTTGTGTGTACGCACGGTTAGCTGTTATGTAGTGCCCTTGCACAGTTGTGTGTACACATAGTATGAACAGTTTTCCCCAACATCACCTGGCTTACTTCTGAGGTTTGTTTGCCTTGGGGCTTTACATTGGGCTAGTGTCTTAAAGAGGCTTTTAGGACAGTGGTGTATAATCTGCGACATAAGACAGTTTGTTGTTAATGCTCTCAGAGGTCTGGGGAGGCGCCATGGCATCTCCTCAGTAGTGCTCCTCAGGAATGCCATGGTGCCACCCTCAGTCCTTACGCACCTTGAGTGTAGTGAGAGATCTGTCCAGCTCGTGTCAGAGCCTAGACTGATCCACCGAGGACTCTCTTCCTCCGAGGCTGGCCAGAGACCCCATGCGCTCTTGTGTGAGTGGGATCGTCAGGTGCCATGCTTTGAAGTACACTCTGTTTCCACTTCACTTGGCTGAGTATAGTCTGTGGTAATTGATTGCTCAGAACCTTAGAAAAAGTCAGGAGGAAGTGATTAACTTATTAGGAGTATTTTGTTTCAGGAGAGAGCCTCGTTTTGGTTAAACTGTGGTTAAATCCTGTTAGAATTGAAACCCTGGCTCAGAGGAGGCTCACTTAGAAATCAGGACTTCTGCCATTTGAAGTATCATTTGCGATCCTGCCATGTGTGCCACCTGGGAAGGGTCATTTCTGGCTGTGTGAACAGTCTGAGCCCTGACAGCAGTGCGACCTCTCACTTGTCGTTGGCAGAGAGCAGTGAGGAGGCAGAGTGAGAAAACAGGAAGGAAAGGTCGGCATGGCCTAGGGCACTGACTGTGAGCTGTGCTGCTTCTGTCAGTGCTGAGCAGTGTAGGGTATGGATGGTGACTGGACAGGCCCACATTAAAGGACCAGCACAGTGCTGGTTCTTTAAAACCAAACAAACAAAAAAAAAAAAACCCAGGCCAAACTTGAAGCTATATATGATCACCTTCAGTTCTTTTTTTTTTTCTTACAATGCAATAATTTGAAAAAGTTTCTTAATGTGACCATAGATATCTCATTTAATTCAAAATAGAATTTGTTAAAAGAAATTAGACACGAGGCATATTGTATCAGTTTGTGGTCACCTAGAAAAGCAAGCTCTTGTATATGCACTGATAATGGGCACCTACTGTGCTGGCAATTTAAAACCACTAGGCTCAGGGGAGTTCTCAGAGTCATTGAGAATTCATCTTGGTCCATTTTAATTGACCAAGGAGTCCACCTGTGCTTTTGCAGGAATGCCCCTCTAGTCCACTAGGGTGAGCTGAATATGGTGGCTCCTGCAGCAGGAACTTTAATGAGTCCGGTTGTCACTGTCTTTCCAGCCAGGTCACACTCACAGTTTTTCAGATGCCTCATTCTTCATCTACAGTATTTGAGTTGGTGTTGTCTCCCCTTACCTATGATTCGAGCAATTGGATCTTGTTCCCAAGATGACAGGTGTCACATGAGTAACAGTTAAAGATAGTTCTCCACGGAGATGTGTCTGCCAGCCACATCTGTGGAGCAGCCAGGGTATAGCCATCTCTGCAGATGACTGGGTTTCGTATTTAAATATTGTGAGCTCATGGATCCAAGCGTGACCGTGCCTGTCACCATTGCTACCAGAATGACTTCGGTTTTTTCTACTAGAGGATTTTGGTTCTGCCGGCATGGTTCCTTAGTAGTTGGTGCTGTTCCTGATGAGCTCTTTGGTGTGATGGAATCTTTTAACTTTATGGTCCAGATCTAGAATCAGCCAGTTTGCCAAGATTTTGGGAGCCTCTGTTTAGGGATTTAGGACCATGATCTCTGAGTGTGGGATGCTTGTTGCTGTGTAGTCATGGTAAGACTCCAGTGACAGGATCTAGGTAGAGTTTTGTGGACTGAAGTCTGGATTGGGTGTGCAGTGGCAGAGCCCCTGGCTAGCCATCCCCTAAAGTACACAGCACTTCCTGGTTCAGGACCACCGACTTTTACTGTTCTAGCGCTCTCTTATGCTTGTATCTTTGTTCATGCCAAAGAACTGGCTGTCCTCAGAATCGCTTACTTTAATCTCACAAGGTACAATGCTGCACTGTCATCAACACAAAGAATGGGTAGGTGCACATATGTCAGCGAGAGATAATACACTATACGAGGAATCTGTACTCATGGTAAAAATGGCAGCATCTTAAGTTCCGTTTGAGTGCCAAGGGAGACTGAAGGCAGACAGAAAGGAGAGCAAAGTAATTTGGAGACTTTCCCCTTTGGTTTCTGATACAGGGTCTCCCTGTGTAGGCATCAGTGTCCTAGAACTGACTCTGTAGGTCGGGCTGACTCTCAAGTGTTGGATTTAAAGGTGTATGTCACCACCACCCGGCTTGAAGACTTTCCTTTTTAAGAGTATATATTTAAAAATTTAAATTTCTTTTAAAAGTCTTAGTTCATCTGCATGAGAGTTTTGCCTGTATGTGTTTATGTGTGCTGTGTTTGTGCCTGGTGCAGTAGAAGCCACAAAAAGACATCAGGTTCCCCCGTAAGTCTAGTTACAGACCGTGGTGAGCCTCCTCGTGGGTGCTGGGATCCGAATCTCTGTCCTCTCTGCAAGAGCAGTCAGTTCTCCGAACCAATGAGCTAGCTCTCCAGCCCCATTATGGCTGAATGTGGTGGCACACCCCTTTTATCAATACTCGGAGGCAGAAACAGGTGGGTCTCTGTGAGTTGGAGGTCAGCCTGGAATACATTTTGAGACTCTATCTAAAAACAAAATAATTATTATAAAAGAAGTGCTCACAACCCACCACATTCTGGGAACATATGTTTGGTAGGTTTTTTGGGGGTGAGTCTGAGTCAGAACTCTACAGTGAATGGCTGAAGGTAAAAATCTGACTTTTTTCCACGGGATGGTATACAATTGATGTTTGCATTACTGATTTCAAAGTTTCCATTTTTCTTTGACAGTAGGGAGAAGATAACCCTGTATGCTGGGGAGCTTGGCTAATAATGACTTGTAGACGGCCTTGGAGTCAGAAGTAAATGTTACGGTGTATGCTTCTACTCACTGATCAGTGCCCCAAGCGTGCCGAGGAGAACCAGCGAGGGCGCTGTGCTCACTGCTGACACTCTGCTGGGTACTCTTTGAGATGACATTAGTGTACTGCCGCTTCATCTGCCTTTGCCAGGGCTGCAGGCAGGTTAGCTTATGAGAATGGCCACCTGAGCAGGAGTTGACACACAGGCCAGAGCAGGAGAGTTAGACAAGGAGGACCTGTGGAGAAGGTTCCTCAGAGTGAACAGTGGCTGCTGAAGGGGCTGCTGGTAGGGACGGAGGCCTGTGTCATAGTAAAAGCCAGCTCAGCAGTTAAGGCCCAGAACACATGCTTTGAAGCAGGGGCTTGTCGTTTAGAGATCAGAACATCCACACACTGAATAGGTTCTAGCATTGCCACATGGCATGGAGCTTCAGTCTACTCATGCTTAGCCCTTGGAGTTCAGAGCCAGTCACTTGTAGCAGATGGCAGTTGGAGTTTGGCGTCTTCCTCCCTACCTGGTCTTGCAGGGCTCACGATCAGCTAGGAATTAACTGTGCTTTATGGCAGCTTAGGTTGTGGGAGGTTCTCTTCTCTCTCAGAGTAAACAGATTTAAATGATCTTTGTTTCATAAACTCTTAATCTGTGTGCTGAAGCTTGGAATGAGACTGTCTTTCGGAAGCAGATCGCAAAACATGGTACTGTAACTCACGGGCACGTGGAAGGTGTAGCCTGAAGCAGTCCAAGTCTGGCATTGCAAACACTGTTATCACATGTTATTTTCCTTCATAAATAACATTTTTGCTCTGGATGTCTTACTCCAAAAAATGTTTGTATTGTTTTGGGGAGCAGTGAGGATGGAACTGGGGCCTGTGCATGCTAGACAGGCTCCCCAGTCTCATCTGCAAGCATCTCAGAAGTAGAACTTGGAAACTGCATGAGGCTGGGACCTAGAGGAAACCTGAGCATGCAGAGAGCAGTGAAACCCCTGCCTGTCCTGCTTGATGACAGTGTGCAGATGCTGGCCTGAGGCAGAGCACATGCGCAGTCTGTAGTTCACAGGAAGTGTTGGAAGGATGCTGTCCGCTTCAGTCCCTCCATGCTTTGCTTTTATAGAGAACAACCATGATGCAGACGGAAGAGCTTTGCTCTAGCCATGCTCCTGGCTGCACTTCCCAAAGGCTCAGCACGAGCCTTCACCAGAACAGAGTGCTGTGGGCAAGGCTCACACCTCACTTTTATTTTCTTGGAGCTAAATTTTCCACAATTTGGTGAAGTTTCTCACTTCATTTACTTCTAATTCCTTTGACGGAGGGAAGTTTGGGTTCTCCTGAAGTACTGGCATTGTGTTATTGAGGAGGACCCAGCCATCTTCCCATTATTTGGGTTTTCATGAGGGAGATGAGGTGTGTGCGCCTGGTGTCTGCAAGCTGAAGTGGCTGGTACCGGCCTGTGCCTAATGGCAGCCAGGATGTTCCTGCGCTGTACATACAGCTCAGCCTTTCGGGATCACCTTTCCATGTTGTCCACAGAGCTGTCACACTTGAGGACAGAGGTGATGTTTCTCAGGTAGACAATGCCTCACCCAGTATTCAAGACTTAGGTCCAAAGAATGGATGACTTTGTTAGATTTTAGACACTCTTGAGCTCTGTTAAGGCTCTGCTCGGAGTGAAGGGCTCTTACATCGCCAAACTCAGCCCTTAGTCTTTCTGGTAATTTATTTTCTTGAAATTGAAATGGAACTTTCTGAACACAGCCTCACTGAATATGGATTTCAGAGCCATAATAATCTTCTGCCGCTGCAGATTCTGAATTGATCTGAGTTTGGCAGTGAATTATGGGTGTGTTATTTCAGGAATTTTGCACATGCCCTGCTTTAAACCACTGATTATTTCTGTAGAATGCTGTTGTGAGCGTTGTTGGCTCACACAGTTGATGCTGAACCCATCAGATGGCTGCATTGTCCTCTAGGACGACAACAGAATTGATTAGCCGGTGCGGGCAGCAGCATCTGCTCAGTTTCTCAAACTTCGGATGTTTAGAATTTATATCTTATAAATAGGGTAAGATACATTATTTTGATGCCGTAAATTTTTTATGCAGTTTGATAATAGTGCACAGCCTTTTCCTTGACGTAATTACTTGTGTCATTCATTTTCTCATTGTACGGTTTATTTCCCAGGAAAAGCATGTTAGAAGTAGTATAGAAAAAGTCTGACATTTTATGCCATTCATCCACTTAAGATGCCAGAAAGCACTGGCTGCTGCCCAGAAGACAGACCCATGCCTGGGTGCTGTGTGCCTGCCGTGTGTGCTGATGGCGGTACCCAGGCTCTTGTATGCTGCTCTTTCCTTCACACAGGGCACACATTTACAGATCAGTGGCTCGCTGATAAATCTCTTCTGTTGTCGTTCATATGTGATACATTTTATCTTTCCTCTGTTACCACATCTGTTTTAATTATTTTTCCAATCAAGGAGATGTATCCATCTTAGGGGTTTTTGGCTTATTGCCAGTTTTTTATTTGACACATCTGATCACTAAAATTTGTATAATCATTTTGTTGTATTGCAGTCTGGAGGCTTCTGCATGGCAGCGGGTGTGGCGTAGGGTTCGCACCTGAATGCACTCGGGCTCCCTTGAACCGTCTCTCCAGCCCCCTCTTCATTGAGCTTCTAGGTCTTGGAGGCTTGTTGCGGCTTAAGGCTAATGTTGGTGTTTATAAATAGCAGTGAGATGTCTCTTCAGTGCAGGTGTCTGCAGAGCTGGTCTGATGCAGAAGCAGAGCCTGTTTGCTTCCCTAATGGTACCAGCTGTCAAGCTGGATACATTCTATCTTCCTAACCTTTTCCTCTAAAATCAAGAGTAACTCTTGGGCTCACCTATTTCAGCCTTCTGTGGTGCTTAAAGCAGTTCAGACTTTGGTGCTGGTGCTGGTGCTGCTGGTGGTGGTGGTGGTTGCTTTCTTTGAAATGTGATTGACAGACTCACTTGTGTGTGTTGACTGCTTGCTACTGTGCTGCTTTCTCTCATTGAGCTGCAGGCGTGCTCTTCCTTTGGCCTGGTTATGGGGCTGCTTCAGAGTACTGCGAGAGGTAAACCAATGCCACTGGGGGATTCCCATGAGCGGCACCATTCCCACCTAACCGGGAACTTTTGTTTTCACCTTTTCTTTTTTGATGTTTCCAATTATTTTGAACACACATGTGATACTACAATGAATATTTTGATGTATCATTTATACAGTGTGAGAAAGTGGTTACAGGATACTAATTATTAAAACATTTAATTACATTTATTTATGTATCTATATGTATGTTTGTGTCCACAGAATCTGAAGGACAATCTGCAGAGTCAGTTTTCCCCTTCTACCTTGTGGGTCCTAGGGACTGAAGTCAAGTGTCAGGCCTGCTTGACGGCAAGCAGCTTTACTGGCTAAGGCATTTTGTGTCCCCCCAGCCCCCACCACACTCTTTAAGACAGAGTAGTGGTGGCACATGCCTTTAATCCCAGCACTTGGGAGGCAGTGACAGGCGGATTTCTGAGTTCAAGGCCAGCCTGGTCTACAGAGTGAGTTCCGGGACAGCCAGGGTTACACAGAGAAACCCTGTCTCAGAAAAAAAAAAAAAAAAGAGATTATGTAGTCCAGGTTGGCCTGGAACTTACGCTGTAGACCTTAAAGACTAAGCTTTAGCTTCGTGTGGTTTCTCTCTTACTTACTGTGACTTAACATTCTCAGGCTCCATCCTGCCTCTGACCTTACTATCCAAAGCCACACGGTGACTCATTGCTCACCTCCACTATACTACTCACCAGGCTTTTCAGGCTTGTTGTGTGTAGGACAAGAGGTAGGAGCTGTGGCTGTAAGGGACACCTCTTGAGTCCTGTCCTTTAAAATACTGTTGGGGGGCTAGAGAGGTGGCTCAGTGGTTAAGAGCACTGACTGCTCTTCAGAGGTCCTGAGTTCAATCCTAGCAACCACATGGTGGCTCACAACCATCTGTGATGGGATCTGATGCCCTCTTCTGGTGTGTCTGAAGACAGTGACAGTGGACTCATAAATAAATAAAATAAGATAAATAAATCTTAAAAAAAAACCTAAAGTACTGTTGGTGTGGAAGAGCTGTTGGGCAAGATGGTGGGAGCCGAGGGATAACTGTTAAGTCCTGAGTTATGCCAACAGTGTCTGACATTCTCAACACTTCCTACTTCACACTTCTCCGGTGCCCTGTGAGTAGTCTCAGTGTGCAGCGATAGGCCCAGAGAAGAGGAGCAGTTTACCCTGGGTGACAGAAGGTCTGTGAGAGCAGAGGAACTCAGCACCTTCTAAGAGAGGCTGAGCCCAGGGAGGCAGGCTTGGGTGTGCTGTAGATCCTGTGAGGTTGAGGTCAGGCTGTGATGCTACAGTGCAGGCTCGAGGACACACACATCCACGCACGCACGCACACACTCGCTCACCCTCTAAAGTGAGGAAAACTTTGTTAGGTTCCTGGGAACAAGAGTGACTGCCAAACTGGTCCTGCTTTGGTCCCCTGCCAGGTGATTGGTCAGGCACCAGGCTGTTTGTTATTGTTTGTGACTTGTGCTTTCAGAGGTGTTTGTGAGTGTTTTCATGTGAGCATGTTAATGTGTTTAGGCTTTCTGTAAAAGAAGGTGAATTTCTGGATGGTAAATGCCAGTTCAAAGTGTTAGACTCCTTACATTTAAACCCCTAAGGCTTGCTCTCTTTAAGTCCATGGTTCCAGCCAGCAGCTGCTAAGAGCTGCTTTTGAGGCAGTTAAAGCTGCCTATTTTGTCCCAGAAGAGCATCCCACTGGTGGGAATGGAACAGGGCCTGTGCTAAGGGCTGAGGACTGGACAAAGAGATAGAGTCTTTATGGCAAGAAGCCCAAGGCTGCTGGCAGTTACAGATAGCTGAGGGATCACGTGGTACTCCTGAGACTGTCAGAGAGATGCTGCAGAGTTGACTCCACCTGCCTGCGCAAGGCCCATGTGCTGCTTTGCCTCTGCCCACTGCAGCTCAGTGAGTTGGAGGGAGCCTGGGCGTGCCACTGCTCAAGGCCAGAAACCTTACTTCTGTGCAGTTTGTTCTGACAGGGCACTGAGCTGACATTCTACCCTAAGATTTAGACACTGCAGTGGTTATGTATTAAGTACCTCTGCAGACAGCTTAAACCAGTGGCTTTTATATCTTAGGACTGCTAAACGCAGTGTTTTTGAGACTTTTCAATTCCTTGTCTTTCTTTGAGCTTGCTGGGAAGGAAGGCCCTGTAATACCCTACTTACTTTGTTCCGGGAACTTGAGGGTTTAAAATACTGAGAAGCTAAAAAGATCGTTGATGGTTTGGTTCCTCACTTCCTGCCTCTCTGCTGTAGGCAGCTCCTGGCTCTCATTCTTCCCCCTCAGGAGCCTGTGATATCCTGGGTCTTTCCTAGGGTTTCCCTGACTTTCACCCCTAGGGAAGAGGGTTGGTGTTGGGAGACTGACTTAAGGAACTGGGCTTTAGGAACTGCGTTTTTCTGAACAATTTCTACCTGGTTTTTTGTTTGTTTTTGTTGTTTTTTTAAAGAATTATTTTTATGTGCATTGATGTTTTGTGTGTGTGTGTGTGTGTGTGTGTGTGTGTGTGTGTAGTGTCAGATCCTCTGGAACTGGAGTTATAGACAGTTAGGAGCTGCCCTGTGGGTGCTGGGAATTGAACCTGGGTGCTCTGGAAGAGCAGCCAATCAGTGCTCATGACTGCTGAGCCGTCTCTCCAGCCCTCCTACCTTGCTTTTTTTTACACCTTCATCATGACTAGATTTGACAAGGCATTTAGATAGCATTCTTGAGAACCTTTTGGTAGAAATACTGAAAATAATTTGTTTTTTTGAGATAGAGTTTCTCTGTGTAGCCCTGGCTGTCCTGGAACTCACTCTGTAGACCATGCTGGCCTCGAACTCAGAAATCCACCTGCCTCTGCCTCCCAAGTGCTGGGATTAAAGGCATGCACCACCACTGCCCAGCTTTTAAGTGACTTTTAAAACAACAAAATACTGTGAAGACCTGTGGTGTTTATGCTTAAGGCCAAGACAGTGGGCAGCACACTCTCATGCTAAGAAGTGGCGTTACTTGAAACAAGTAAGTACAGGCACCCTCTTAGCACTGAGGTATATGAATAAATTGCTTATTTGTCTGAAGACTGAGGTCTCTTAAGTTGTCATGGGCTCTGGAAATGCAGAGTCTAGATTTTGTGCCTCTCTAAACCTGGTGTGACCTTTGACGAACTCCTGTCTCTCTGCATCCCAGGTGACTAGGAAGAGTAGCCCTACATTCCTAGATGAGGTCTCCAGGGTCAGAGACAGGAGCTGCGCATGGAGAGAGTGGCCTGTTCTGGTTCCCTTTTGACAGATGCTTACTAAGACAGACTCTGAAGTTCCATTTCTGCTGTTGCTATGTTTGCACATACATTTGATTGTGACCTTTCTTTTGATTATTTTAAGAATTGATTCTTCTGATTATTTTAAAAATTGACTAGGTAGATGTTAAACTTGCTACATTTATCTTTAAAACATGGCTGACACAATTACCAGAAGGGTTGAAATTTCACAGCCATGGCAACACTTCGCAGGGTTGGCACAAGAGCTTAAGAACTATTTCATTTTTCTCTGCCTGCCTTTGGGAGTCAAGTGCCCGCCTGCCTGCCTGCCCGCCTGCCTGCCTGTCTGCCTGCCCGCCTGTCTGTCTAAGGCCAGGGGGAGTGTTGCTTCTGAGGTGGAGTTATTTCCACACACAGGAGTTGCAGCCACTTCCTCATAGTCCTGTGAGTTGACTCTGATCTGCTGGCCTTTCTTCCTAAGATTTTAATGTTTTTTATTTAGGTGTCTGCATGTCGGCCTGTGTGAACTGGTGTTCACTTTGTATGAGCAGTGCCTGTGGAGGCCCGACAAGGAAGGACATTGGAGCCATTGGAGCTGGAGTGACAGGTGGAATGACTAGCACCACATGGTTGCTGGGAATTGAACCGTGGTCCTCTGCAAGAGCAGCTAGTGCTCTTACTCACTGAGCCATTTCTCCAGCCCCAGTGTTGCTTACTTCCATTAGTAGAAGTGTGTTAGTGAGTATAGACCTTTGAAAAAGTGGCCATTTAATTGGCGCCTAACAGTTTGAGTGTAACTACTTTGGCATGCCCATGTAAGCAATCTTTTCTAATTGTTGTCCTTACTAAGAAAATGATATGATTGAAGACAGGATAAAAGTTATTAATAGGGTGCATTTTGTCTCCCTCTCTGTGGTGGTCTCTAGGTGGTTTGGAATAATTTGTCTTTTTGATGCTGTAATATTTTTTAATTAGGCTTATATTTTTGTGCCCTCAGTTTGAAACTGATAAGTTTCAGTTGAATGCTTCATTAGTATTATACCACTGACTTTAAAGAAAGAGGTGTGTGTGTGTGTGTGTGTGTGTGTATGCACTGCGCTCATGTCCGCATGTGCATGTGTACTTGGGCCTGGGTGTTACATTTACCTGTGCCTAGGAGGGCGGAGGCTGACTGGCTATCCCCTTTTATCACTTAGCACCTTAGTTTTGAGACAGAGCTCTCTCATTGAATACTGGCTGGCTAAGAGTCTCCAAGATCTGCCTGTCCCTGCCATTTCCAGGCTCGGGTACAGGTCTACACTGAGCTTTACGTGGGTTTGGGGTCCAGACTCAGGTCTTCATGCTTGTGCAGCAAGCATTTTACCCACTGAGGCATTTCTCAGGACCCATTACTAATTTTTGAGAGCACCAATACATTATAAATTGTAAAGGGTAGGATTTTGCATATGGTACTGGCAGAACATGAATTTGTTGCATGGAACAAGGTGTGGTTTTCAGGGTGGCAGCAACAGAAACCTCCCAGAAGGGGACAGTCCTACATATTTTTGATGACAAGGTCAATTTGTCTTGTTATCAAATGCTCAAAACAGTTTGATACCTCCTAATTTATGCTGTAATTAGAACAAAGAGACTTTAAACATTCTGGAATGCAAAAGAGAAGTTGATTTAGCAAAAATTACCAGATTGTCTGACAAGTTGCCTGGATTGTTTCCTGAAGAACTAGAGCTGGGATTAATGATGCCAGCCTGTGCTCAGTATGAAGCGTGGCCTGTGGAGCTGGTGTAGTGAAGAGCTTCTCTGTATCCATGCTTTACGAGTGTTGTAAATGGGCAGGTGGATGGCTGCAGGAGCTAGAGCTGGCCCACCATCACTGCTTTTACCATTCATGTCCATACAGTGCAGGAGGCCTTGAGCTCAGTGAGGCGAGAAGCAGACCTGGGGTCAGAGGTCAGAAAGCTAAGTCAGCTTCCAGGTAATGTGATAATTTAGATGGAAACATCTAGAGTTTGTTTTTAAAAACACACGCACAAACCTTCTTAGAATAACTGAGTTTAGCAGCACTAACAGGTACAAAATGTTTATGCACAAGTTTATACAGCTTAGGCATGTTGGTACACACCTCTAATCCCAGTGCTCAGAAGAGGCAGGAAGGTAGCTTGAGACCATTCTTACCTATGTAGGAGTTCCAGGCCAGCCTGCCTAAAGAGAGCACAAGCAGCAAGAAGAATTTCTCTATACTAGCCGTGTGCACATGGATCCCAGAATTGGAAATACTAAACTATTCGAAACTGTGCAAAAGGAATTGGTGTAAGTTTAATAAAGCATGTAGTCCAGAAGGTCTAGGACACTCACTCTTGCTCAGTGTGAGTAACTGACCGTGAGAAGCCTTACCTGAGTTTACACCTTACACAGTTAATTCAGAGCAAACCACAGAGCTGGGCAGTGCAGTCCTGCGGTCCTGCAGTCCTGCTGTCCTGCGGTCCTGGCACGTGGGAGGTGGAGGAAGGAGGGTCAGGAATCTATATGCTTGGCTATATAAGAGTTCAGTGCTGTAGCAGAGTTGAGCTAAATGAGTCCCTAGCTCAAAAAACCCAAAAGCAATCAGAGAAAAACAAACAAAACCCAAATAGAAAACAAACCTCAAATTCTGAGTGTGAAATGTAAAGCTATTCCTTTTTAGTTTTTCTTTAAGGTATATTTGTATGCCCGTGAGTGTCTGTAAGTGTACAGGGTGTGCAGGAGGTAGAAAGGACGCTGGATCTCCTGGAGCAGGGGTCACAGACAGTGGTGAGCTACCTTGTGGGTGCTGGGAACGGAACTATGGTCCTGTGCACGAGAGTCAAGTACTTCCATCTGCCAAGCAGCCCCTAAACCTAGAAATTTGCAAAATAAACCAGGGCTGGTTAAGTGACTCAGCTGGTAAAGTTACTTGCTAAAAAAAGCCTGGCAAGCTGAACTTGGCCCCTGTAACCCAGATAAAGGTGGAAGGAGAGAACAGACCCACATTGCCTCCAATCTCCATGGGCTGTGGCACTCCCATTCCCCAAATAACACAACAGTAACAGAAAGGGGATTGTCAGGGTTCAGGTCTGAACTCCCCTTGAGGTTCTTCAACTTTATGTCCAGGACCTGATCTGTAAGAATGTACGGTGTGCCTGTCAAATGAAGATGGTTATTCTCTGAGACAGTCTCTGAGAAGCTGGGCATGGTGGTGCACACCTAGCGCTCATGAGCTCAAGGTCATCCTTAAGTACATTAGGAGTTCAGGGCTGGCTTGGGGTACAGGAAGCCTGTGTTAATAACAGAATCCAAAACCTCTTAAGACCTTGAAAAACCCCCATATTAAAAAGTAAAAACAGGGTACAGAGTGGGAAAAAAAATACACAATGAAGTATCTGGCCAAGAGCCAGTGCAGAGAAAATAGAAAATTTCCCAAAGGTCAGAAGGAAGAGAGCCAGCAGCCCAGTTAGGAGACTAGAAACAGAGAAAGCTTCAGACTGCGTTCTAAACAAGTGAAGAGATTTATTTCCTTTCTGAGCCACGGGAGCCCAGCTTAAACCCACAGGGGACACTGTAGCCTCACCTGGCAGCGGCAGCAGCAGCAGCAGCAGCAGCAGCAGCAGCAGCAGCAGCAGCAGCAGGAGGTGCTGAGGAAGGTGTAGGGGCTGGATCACTGGTGTGTAGGTGCAGGGCCTATAAAACTCTGCAGTCACTCCCCTACAAGCTGTTCAGTTCCTTAAGAGTAAATATTTATGTACAGTGCAGTCCAGCAGCTGTAATGTGGTCATTTATGCCAGAACAATGAAAAAGTGTTTGTTCACTCTGAAGCCTATACTCAGTGTGCAACAGCAGAATAAAACCAGTCACCAGTGAATCTTGATGGTCTTTAGCAGGCCAGAGCAAAACCAAGTGTGCATCCTTCCAGTGGGATGCAAAGTTTTAAAACAGGAATATGCTCTCCATATGCACAGTAGATTAAAGAAATTATCTCCAGGAGTTTGGGAGGAATGAAAGTGAGCCCCAAAGGCCTTGTGCAGTGGGATCCATTTACGGGACATTCTTGAACTGACAGAATGCAGACCCAGGGAAGAGACCACTGCTGTCAGTGTTTAGGAGGAAGTGGACATAGAAAGGAAGTTAGTGTGCTGTGTTACTGCACACACGCACGCCGCGGCAGAGCCACTGCCCTGCCTATGACATTGGCCCCGATTCTGCAGGCAGCATAGAGGAACTGGATCTGTCACTTTTGTGCACATGCATGTGAACCAGTGATTTTCTAGATAATTAAAATTAATAAAAGTGAATGACTGCATTTAACCATGTTGAGGATCATTTTCTGTTTCACCTCTTGGCATCAAGAGGCCCCCTCCCCCCCATAAACTTGGAACTCAGATCAGTATCTGTTCCTTGAAATTTGAGGATCTTTGAACAGTGCAGCTTTTAATTCCAGTTTAGCAGCTCCCCCTCCCCTGCCCTTTCTCCCCTCTCACCTTTCACAGGATTTTGCTGAGTAGACTAGGATGACCTTGAATTTATTTATCCCTACCCCAGCCTCCTGAGTGCTGGGCTTCCAGGGGCCGGTGGCAGGCCTGCTTCTTGCTGCTGTTTTTATCTGTCTCCTGAGCTGCTCTCAGCTCACACACAAACAAGCAGAGAGCAGCAGCATTCCCCGTGCTTTAGAGAGTCCTAATGTAATGCATCGCCTCATGTTTAGAGTTTCTTTCTGTGTCTAATAATAGCCTCTGTGACATGACAATGGTTTTGTAATTTGTTAAGTGTTGTATAAAGTAGCACTGGGGAGGCCAGGTCCTGGGAAGACACATACACACGTGCCGGGGATGAGAAGAAAACCGACACCATTGTCGGCACTCTGGGATTCTGCAGGGACCTGCATTGTAGCTAAAGCCAGCCCTGTGTTCTTGCTGTGTTCAAGAGGCTTCACAGTGATTTCTGTTGGGCGGAAAGGCCTTTTTTTAACTTAAAAAAGAAAAAGAAAAAAGGGCAGTGCTCACCAGGCCCTGTGGATTATTAAGATCTTTGAGCAGCAAGTTGCCCTTTCTCTGAGAAATTGGCTCTTACAGTTGGAGGGGAACTCCTAAGAGTGCGCATGGTGTTTGATTGAATGGCCCGGTTGGAGTAGCACAGAACCCAGGTTTAATGGGCACATGGGCACCTCTCTAGGTGGATCATGATTAGCATAAGTGTTTTTCTGTATAATAGAAATATAATTTTAGGACGCATGTACGCATTATAAAATGAAAGCAGCACACCAGAGAAAGCCTGATAGAGAAACTGAATAGTTTTTAGAAGACCTTAAAAGCATCTGAAATTAAATATAATTTAGAAATAATCTGCGCTTAACATTGTGAGTACTTTATTCCGAGATCAGATTAACTGTGCCTGAAAGAAGTGACTGTGACAGCCACTAACTTTGGAGTGATTTTTGTGCGTACATAAGCCAATGTGCTTTTTATCATCACTGGGGGTAAGGGGGCCTGTTGAAGCATGACCATGTAAGTCGCCTTCCAAAGCAAAGGACACCTGAGAATGACAGATACGTTCCGGGCTCCAGTGGCTAAGACCTTAGCAATGCCTGTATTGACTTCTACAGGCAAGTAGATCACCCTGCAGTGGACTGGACTGCCGCTGCTGGATTGTGTGGTGTGGGCTAGTGGACTGGGAGCAATGCAGATTGGAATTGCCCTAGGGAACCATCTCTAAGCAGCTGCATTTCCCCCATGTCCTTTCTTTTCCACTCCCTCTGCTGGGTGCTGGGCTTGGGGGGGGGGGTGTTGAACCCTTATTAAAGTAGGCTGGGAAAAATATACGCCTACAGGGTCTGTCAATGTGCCTGTATAGGACCTGGGCCCCTGTTGCTACTTGCTGTGAATATCTTGATTTAAAAGCTTGTCCTCCTTCAGGGTCCTGTTTGATTAGGTGGTACCCATGGCATGAGTGGCTGTGGTCCATTCAGTTCTGCTGTGCTGAAGTCTGGCGCATTGTATTCAACACATGTTGCTTGCTGCCCAGCGCTGCGTAGAGAGCTTGCTTGGGACAACAATAGACAAGCTAGGTGAGAAAACCCGGGATTGAATGTGCGGGTCTGGGGATGAATGCACTGTCTGGGCTGCTTTCCAGAGGGCGGTGACGATCTAGCATGTTCCATCCCCACAATCCCCTGACCTAGAAGACACTAAATGTTTTCATTCGTACCTTGACTCTCGGTCTGCCCTACCTGAGATTTTTATTATAGGTATTGATGCTTTGACATTGATTGCGCAGAGAGGGCAATGTAGAAAAATGAGCAAAACCCAGATTGGTCAGTCCTTCCCTAAGATACAGCTCTCTGCTTCCTCGGGTGATGACTGATGTGAGTTCTTGGGTAGAGTAACTTGCCTAAAGAATTCACTCTGGGTTTGTATCCAGTAAACTATACTTTAAGGCTTTTACTGTATGGAGTCATATACATAGTATCTGAGAAGTTTGAGGTGAGCAGATTTCCTGTGTGATAAACCCCTAAACAGAAATGCATTTCTTCCCCTCTCACCACTCTGGGCTTCTTTCTGTAAGTTTCATTTCTAATCCATTCTGGCTTCAGGTTCTGTGGCTCATTGATTGTTTCGATTCAGCAGGCACCAGCCATCACTGGGATCAGTCAAGCAGGGGTGAGAGAGAGCTAAGATACGTAACTAAATAAAATGTTACATAGAGAATTATACTTTATAAAATAGTTATAGCCAGGCTGTGGAAAGCCAGAAATATCTCATGTTGCTTTGGAAAGTGGGCAAGCTTTGTGGAGAGGGCAGAGTTTGAAAGTGAGGAGCTTAAAAGAACAGTGCCAGGTGCTAGAGAGAGAGATCATAAGGAGAAGGAGAACTGATGTGGTCTTTGTAACAGTGGGCCTGGACAGAGGTAAGAGGCAGTAGATGAGTAAGACAGGATGGGGTCCGATCACTCAAGGCTGTGGTTGGTGTGTTGAACATTTCAGATTTTGTGAGTGTCCTGGCTTTTGTCCACTTGACACAATCTAGAGTCACCCAGAAAGAGGGACCTTCACTTGAGGAACTACATCCATCACATGGGCCTATGGGAGTGTCTGTTGGACATTTTCTTCATTGCTGACTGGTGCAGGAGGGTCCAGTCCACTGTGGGCAGTGTCATCCCTACTCAGATGGTCCTGGGCTTTATTAGAAAGCTGGGCCAGGTACATCTCCTGTGACTTCAAGGCCAGCCTGGTCTACATAGTGAGTTCTAGGACAACCAAGGCTATGAAAAAAAGAGATCCTGTCTCAAAGAAAAAAGAAAGGAGGAAAAATTTTAAAAAGGCAGCTAACTCCACAGGAGCCCTAGGGCTAGCCAGGAAGCAGTGCTTCTTTATGGATTCTTGCCTTTGCTTCTGCTTGAGTTCCTGCTCTGACTTCCCTCAGTGATGGGCTATAATCGGACACGTAAGTCAAAACCCTTTCCTCCCAAGGTGCTTTTGGCTATGGCGTTTATTACTATAGCAACAGAAAAGTTACTAAATGCCATGATGAACAATCTTGTCACCTTTCATAAAGTATTACCTAAGAGCGATTACCATGTACAGTGGATGCTGCTAACCGTCAAATTTGTATGGGAGATCACACATCATTGCAAATTTAACTCAATCTCATTTCAGCCTAAGGGGTAAAGTGCATCACAGTGGCCATGTTCTCAGAGAACAAAGGTGCTGTTGACTTTGTCCCTTTGCTTACCTGTGTCGCTGCTGGTTGGGAAGTAAGGGATTGTATTGTTTTCCATCTTTAGATTATATTAAGTCCTAATCATCTTCAGTTGGGAATTTTTATGAATGGTTTTCTTCAAGAATAAAGGTGGCTTGTTAAAATTTCTTGATGTGCTTGTTTTCTTCTTAGATGGGCACATGTGTGCACCCCTGTTAGTATGCCACTTTGATAGGTTTATGAATTGTGCAGTGGTTTTGAGACAGATGCTGGAGATGTGTTGCCCTTTGTAATTTACTGATGCGGGAGACACTGAAGACATCCCTGAGTGCTTCCTCTTAAACTCAAATGCTTCATCCTTGTGAGTAATCCCAGCACAATGCACAACTTTTGACAGGCGTGGGTCCTCAATATGTGGTACTGATTGTCACATAAACCTTGCACAGCCTCCAGACTTGCAATAGGTGTGACTTTACCTTGAGTGGTGCTGGGAATGCCAATGCAGGTGATAAATAGCTAATGGTCTTTAGATATACGATTTAAATCAAAATAATGGTTTCTATTGATTTGTGTGTGTGTGCATTTGTGAATATTTGACATCAGAAAGTAGTGCAGACTTGCAGTTTATATAGAGTTCTGCTCTGCTCGACGCCTTGGCAGTGGATAAATGACATGTCGATACTTTGATGATTTTTTTTTAGTATTTGCCACAGAATTTTTTTCTTAAGTTATGTTTCTTTGAAGACTAAAATTTTATTATTGTTTCTCAGGAAGCTGCATTTCAGTGACAGATCTGATTCAAAGCGAGACATTGGCTAGTTGCTACATGGGGAAAAAAAAACCTCCCTGTCCCTTGTTAGGAAACCTGTACATTTCTTACAAGTGCAGTTTCCATCTGTGTCCTTCTGCAGACTGTTTTTCTGGCTTCATGCTCTGCGGCCATTAATTCTTCATTAGGTTTCTCACCCTGTTAGGTAATCTTCCAGTGGAGTGCATCTGCCGGATGATGATTACCCTGAAAGTTTAAGGCTTAACCACAGATCCTCGCAGTCTTCCAGCAGTGGGCCCACAACCCGACCTGCCCTCCTCAGGGCGCTCTCCTTGGCTGATGAACAGTGCATTTGTGAGCCTTACACTTGGTTCACCAGGCTCAACACTGAGGCAGTGGTCAGTGAAGTTAGAGGGGCAGTCGGCAGTAATCCTCCTCAGATGAGGCTTAAGGGAAGCTGGCATGTGTTCCATAAGCTGTAGTTGGCGCTTCAGTGGCTCGCACTCGGCTCACCGCTGTAGATGAGAGCACCTGAGGTATGCTGCAGATGGCTTTTTGCCAAAGAATCCACTGTACAGCTTTTCTCTTGCTTTGCCATTGTTGCCAGCTCAACACACCGATGCATGCTCTTCTAGTCACATGAGAACTTGTAGTCCTTTCATTGAATCTAGTAAATGTTAGCAGGCTTCAGAAATTATAGACACATGGAGCCATTGTTTTCCCTGTGGAAAGGTGACTTCTCTCTTACAGCTGTTATGCTTGTGTAGTAGAGTGGGTTAGAGCATCATTTCCAGAGCACACATTCGTTTGTACATGGTGGGAGCCCATGCTTCAAGGATTCAAGTTGATTTAAAGTTGGAGAGTTTCCCCGGGAGCTGTGTTTGCCTCACTTCCATTCCTCCTGAGATGGTAAAGTGTTATTTTGGTGGTGTCAGCTTTACTGACTGGTGTGAGTAAAACCTGCTGTGAGATATAGGCGGTAAGTGTCACTGGGTGTCAGAGAGTGGAACCGGTGTCACATAAGCACTTCTGCATCCACAGACCATACTAGACTGCTCAGCTGCCTGTACAGAAACGGGCGAGCTAGTGTGAGCTGCACAGTGGCTTTCATCACTGTGAGCATCCTTCTCAGGAGCTCTTGTCAATCATCATCAGTTTTGGACTAATCTCTTCAAATCTGTGAGATTTTCCTGAAAATATAAAGCCTTCTAACCAGCCTTTTTCAGCAAGAGTATAGTCATCAACTCCAGGAAATAAGGGCCAAAATATGCTGTGTTCTTTTGTTGGCCATTCACTATACAGGGCCTTACTGCTGTGAGACAGGGTGAGTTGCTGACTCTGTCTTCAGCCTCAAGAAGGAGAGCGGCACGCAGTGGGTGACCTCAGGGTGCTGAAAGTGACTACTCGGAGGGGGAGGGGGAGGAGGGAAGGGTGGGAGAGTGTGCATGCGTGTGTGTGTGTGTGTGTGTGTGTGTGTGTGTGTGTGTATGTGCGTGGTTGAAGTCCTTCGGTTTCCAGGTTACAGCTGTGGCCCTCTAGTTTAGCCTGTTTGTGTCCATATTGAGAACTGTGTTTATTCCAAGGGGCGCTAAGTAAACCCTGCTAGAAACTGAGGAGAGCTTAAGGAGTGAGTCTCCTCAGGGAGCCCTCGGGAAGGAGTGGGGGGAGGGGGGCTGCCCGAAGACACGACCAGGTGTGGACAGCAACAGGAAGAGGGGAAGAGGACCTGAGGTTTACATGGGGTCCAGTGGGTGAAGGGAATTGCCCGATGTGGTGTAACTCTGGTCTCTGCACAAGGAGCCATTTGAGTAGTGACAGTGCTGTGGTGAAGGTCTTCTTGCTTCGGTTTGCGTTTCATTTGTAGTTACATTCCTACCTGGGCTTAGCCATAGGTAGGTAGGTGGATGGATGGATGAGACAGACAGGCAGGCAGACAGACTGACAGAGATGAATTAGTAACTTTTTTTTTAAAAAACCAGGATTATATGTGAATAGACAGGGCTGGAAGGGGGCTGTTTGTTATTTCAGAAAGCACATTTTCAGGTTTTTAAGAAAATCCTTCCATAGCTAAACAGTGTAATTATATAGTAAGAACTGCTGCCGTTTTGATCAGTATTTTAGATAGCCTACAATACATATTATATAAAACAAAAAAGTCTGAGACTGTTCAGTGACTATGCTTTATTACACTGATGTCTAGCAGGGTGAGGTGTGCAGTCTGTACTTTTACAGTTGAGAGGGCGAGACGTAGCTTACCTGAGAAGGGCTTAGACACTTACTCTGTACTGTTGACATCTGAACTCTATGGTGCTTTGTGGAGCTGTTGGGCACTCAGCAGCATCCATGGCCTCCACCAGTAGATACTTCCTCCTGAGGCTAGCCAGTGAAAAGTGTTGCTAGGTGACCCCTGGAGGTCATAATTGTCCCAGGTTGAATGCAGCCATTTGGTAAGTTGATGTTGGTTAGTCCCTGAGGAGCATAATAGTACCATGGTGGGCCTGTTGTCCTTAGTACCATAGTGGGCCTACGGCTGTTGTCCTTAGTACCATAGTGGGCCTACAGCCTGTTGTCCTTAGTACCGTAGTGGGGCTACAGCCTGTTGTCCTTAGTACCATGGTGGGCCTACAGCCTGTTGTCCTTAGTACCATAGTGGGCCTA